>OVAF01000325.1:0-47076 GCA_900406245.1 Odontarrhena argentea | reverse complement strand
GAGCTTATGGACCGCGGTTTTTTGAAGATCCAAGAAGACAATGTGGTTATGCCAGAGGTTGCAATGAGGAATTTAATCGATCTCCGGCATCGTGGGCTGTTAAGCACATCCCGACTTGGATTTGCTAAAGTTATTGGTAGTGACATGACAAAAGGTCTAGGGGAAATCAACCAGATGGATGATATCATTGAAGGAGTGCAAGGGACGAGGAAAGGAGAAAAAATCATCACAGTTCTGGTTAGTGGAAACCGTCTGCTTCGTGAAACTCCTGGAAAATTCTTTGAAAAGCTTAAGGATGTTGAGATACTTGGCCTATTCCAACCCACAATGGCCCCTTTCATCTCCTCTTTAGTAAAGCTAGAGAAACTCCGAGTTCTTGTGATCAGAGATTGTGATTTACTGGACAATATTGAGGGGCTTAAAGCTCTTAAAGGATTACATGTTCTTGAAGTTTCTGGCGCGAGCTCCCTGGAAAATATCTCTGATGACTTCTTTACTGCAATGCCTGATCTTCAAAGTCTTCATCTCTCTGGACTTCAAATCAAATCCTCCCCTTCTAGTGTTTCTATTCTGGAGAAACTTCGCTTTCTCATCATCAAGGACTGCCCTTTATTGGAAGATTTGCCAGATATACAGGAACTTTTGGAGCTTGAGGTCGTTGATGTTTCTGGTGCTCGTGGACTTCAAACTTGTTTCGACAACACAAAAGGGGAAAAGAAAGACCACAGCAGAAACAAAAACTTTAATCGTCTCACAAACCTTCAACTCCTTGACTTCTCAGAGAGCCAAATAGAGCGATTACCAATATTCCAGGACTCTGAGAAGCCTAAAAAGATTCGTTCCTTGACTCGGCTCATATTGCGTGACTGTAGCAAATTGAGAAGATTACCTAGTCTGAAACCCTTATCAGGTCTCCAAATTCTTGATCTTTCTGGCACTACGAGCTTACTGAAAATGCTAGAGGTATACTTTGAGGATAAGGAGGAACTCAGAGTCCTTAACCTGTCGGGAACTAATCTTTGGCAGTTGCCTTCCACCATTGAGGAGCTATCCAACCTCAGTACTCTCTTTTTAAAGGGTTGTCCCAACCTAGAAGTTCTTCCCAACATCCAAAAACTCTCAAATCTTGAGGTCATTGATGTTTCTGGCTGCACTAAGTTGCACAAGATTGAGGGGTCATTTATGGACATGTCTTACCTACGTGAAGTAAATCTCTGTGACACCAAAGTTGTGATCCCACTGGAGTCGTTGCCAAATGAGAGCAAAATTTATGGTACAAAGTGTTTTACTCGAGCAGATGGAAGGTGTTTTAAAGGTGAGAACTGGAGCCAAATAAAGAAAGATATTGAATCGGATGAGACTGAGGGTGCCAGCTCCTCTGGTGCAGTTGTTGAATCCCAAGAAATCTCAGAAAAGGACTCTAGCGAAATTCAGTCGAATGAACCATGCTCCAGTGATATTCCTACCAAGAGAGTTATCAGCAAGGCATGTTTACTCGAGATTTCTCCATACAGGGATCTATATAAGAAAGCAATACCGTTTGTCGATTCTGAGAGTAATCCAAAAGTCTTGGAGATCCATGAGTCTAACAGCCTAGGTGGTCCGAGTGATGTGGATGCTGAGTATGTGTCTTTTGTGAACAGTAGCTCTAAAAGGCTTACATCTATCTTTAACCAGACCAACTTGGTGAAAGGTTGCTGGATAAGGATGTGCAAGGACATTAATGACCTTTTCTCTGATGTGGACGAGGAACGTTTGGGATCACTAGAGACTTTGTCGATTACAAACCTTCCATCGTTGGATAATATAAGCTGGGGTGGTAACTTTAAGAATTTGAAGAAGCTAAGCATAGATTGCTGCCCAAATATCATAACGATTTTTTCAGAGGCATCTCAGCTGCCTAGCAACCTAGAAGTCCTGCAAATAAAGCATTGTGAGAAACTGGAGAAAGTGTTTAAAGAAAAAAGTGAAGTGTCAACTCTCACTACCTTGTGCCTTGTTGGGTTGCCTTTGTTATCAGCTGTTGGAGCCAAACTACCTAATCTTGAGACATTCAACAAAAAGATTTGCCCGAATCTTACAGATGAGAAGGAAGATCTCAAAGGCTCGGTGAGTGCAACTTTCTGCTCTTATCACATGTCTGAACGTTCTAGCACACTTAATAATCATCAGGAGTGGACACCTCTTCTAAATCTATGTTATCCAAAATCAGCTGCCTCACATTTTAAGTTGTGTGTTTTTTGCAGGAGTCTGATGGCATTAAAGCATTACCAGAAGATTAAAGATCACAGAAGTGACCAGATCAAGATATCAACTTACAAAGTACTTAAGTACCTATGGAACTAATTAATGCAAGATTTGGGTGAAGTTAAAGATTTTCTTCTTTTCAAAGGTTCAAGTGTAATAACTATTAAGCAACCTCTTTTAATTGGTGCGATTTGCAGAATATTTCTGATTGAGTAACAGAGGCTACAAATAAATATGGCTAACCAGAAAATTGCTAAAATTTCTTCAATACAAGATTACTAAAATAAATCTCTATGATAAATGTACATATATTTTTCTTAAACAAATAGAGATTTGCATACAAACCCACCTAAGTCTACCTCTGTGGACTTCTCTTAACCTTCTGTTAGTCAACTGGTGGAGTAGAAAAAGAAAGGACAGTTGGTCTTTTTCTAATTTAAAATACGATGATTATTCATAAACAGTGTATAACTGTATCCCTTCTTTCTCCTCTTTTCCATTTTTATCTGGGTCTATTTCTTCTTCTTTTTTTTTTTTTTTTTCCTCTGGAAAAATCATTAGTCCACGGTTCTTTAGCTTGGCTTGAATATGGCTCCACAAAGCAAATCGTCTGGATTAGGCAAGAACGACTTCACACAACGCTTCGAAACCAATACTAAAACCTGGATCAAAGATCTTTCGCCAGGAGTCTTGGAGAATCGTTTGGAAACGGAATCTACACTCCCTGGCCATAACATCCACGGTTTTGATAACGAGATCAGTTTATTGGAGAACTTCTTGTTGGATCAAAAAGTCTACAATGAGTTCAAGAGTCTTGTGGTTGTCGGAGAATACGGTGTCGGGAAGACAGCACTGTGCCAGACGATATTTAATCATGGAAAGGTGAAGAGTGTTTATGCTCCTAGGATTTGGATTTCTATGCATAACAAAAAGACAGAGCAGAAACAAGATAAGAGAATATGTGTGTTGAAGAGTATCTTGGAGAGTCTTGGAGTTGAAGATGGCATACTCAAATCCATCGAAACAGAGGCGGAAGAAGAGCGGAGGACCAAGCAGGAAGCTGGGGGAATAGATGATGGAATGGCGCACGAGAAGGAGCTCTCTGCATTACTCTATGCAGTTAACTTGAATCTGAAATGGAAAAAGTATCTTATTGTGTTTGATGATGTGCGAGGAGTGGATAAATGGAACGAAAACCTCGGGATAGACGAAGAGACGCTTAAGGATATGGAATGGGGAAAACATCTTTCAGATGGATTCCCTAAAGGGTCTGGTGGGAGAGTCATATACACCACCAGGGATGAGACATTGGCCAAGACACTTGTTACAGAGGAACATGAGATCCATCGTCTTTGGCCACTGTCTGACAGTGAGACTGTCCGGATGATATATGAAGAAGCCATCGGAGAGAATGATAAAAAGCATTGGGAACTCGGGCCTTTTGATAAGCCTCATCTAGGGAACGAAAAGAAATTCAAAGAAGAGCTAATGAACAAGACTCGTGGTCTTCCTCTAGCTGCTATAATGATGGGCAAGTCTGATCCTGTGTTTGAACCTAAAGGCTCAACAGACTTAGCCAATAACCCCATCTCAGAAAAACATTGTAATACTCAACTCTTGTAGGATTGAGAAGATTGAAGACCAGTGTTTCACTGCTTTTGTTTCATGTTTGTGTTTCTCTAATTTAATGTTGTCTGTTTGTCTCTCTGTTGTATCAATAGTCCAGAGTATCCAAATAAAGTGTCTTCAGTGCCAAAAATGTTTTTTGGGCTATGGTTCCTTACTTCCTTATCTACCTTAATTCTCTTGCATCTAATATTCCCAGATACTTTTCCAATAAGTTTGTATTATTCATTCATGTTGTGAAATCGTATGAATATGAAATTGAGGCAAACACCATTTGTCTAATATTTTGCTTCTTTAGTCATATATGCACCTATATATGTATGTATGAATATAGTTCAGCTTAGCTACTTAAACTTAACCAAACTATAGCCATATCTGCATCTTAGTAATTTTTCACATATATCTCCTCTCTGCTTTCTCCTTCTTTATTTTTCTCTTTCTACTTCTTCTTCATAAAGCTGGTGTTGGCTCACTTGAAAATCTTTCCTTTGTGCTCTGTTTCTTTAGCTTTCCTTGATGATGATGGCTCCAGAAAGTACATCGCACTGGTTAGTCAAAGGCGATTTCACAAAATGTGAAGAATGGATCAATAATAAGGAGATCCCGAAAAGCTTTTTCACTTCCTGACCATGAAGTTTTTGGTTTTGAGAACAAGATCAAATTGCTGGAGAATTTCTTGTTGGACCAGAAGCTCTACAAGGAGTTCAAGACTCTTGTGGTTATAGGAGAATACGGCGTAGGGAAGACAACATTATGCAAGATGATTTTCAATAATGACAATGTGAAGAGTGTTTATGCTCCGAGGATTTGGGT
Organism: Odontarrhena argentea; assembly: GCA_900406245.1. NCBI lineage: Eukaryota > Viridiplantae > Streptophyta > Magnoliopsida > Brassicales > Brassicaceae > Odontarrhena > Odontarrhena argentea. Next base: position 42,390 of record OVAF01000325.1, on the reverse strand, counting down.
TTCTATGCATAACAAAGAGACAAGAGAAGGAGAAGAAAAGAAAATAGATATGTTAAAGAGGATCTTGAAGAGTCTTGGAGTTGAAGATTCGAGCATCTAATCAATCCTCAGAGAGGTGGTAGAAGATGCTCCAGCCAAACAAGAAGCTGGAGAAGTAATGGAGAGACGACAACTTGAAGGAGCTCTCTGCATTACTCTATGCACCTAACTTGAATCTGAGATGGAAGAAGTATCTGATTGTCTTTGATGATGTTCGTGAAAATGATAATTGGAACGAGATGCTCGGGATCACCGAGGAGCAACTCAAGAGAGCCAGATGGGGAAAGTATTTGTCAGATGGATTCCCTTAAGGGTCTGGTGGGAGAGTCATATACACCACCAGGGATAATGATCTGGCCAAAAAGCTTGTTGCAGAGGAACATGAGATCCATCATTTTATTCCATAACCAACAAACTTGTTTCCAAAGAAGATTGTTATTATCAACCTTGCTTTTCTTTCCTTGATTTATTGTTTGATGTTTAGCTGTTTGTGTGTTGTAACTTTGTATCAATAAACCCAGTTGCTTGTTTCTTGAGTTTTTTGAGCTTTAGCTGGTAAAACTTTTAAATTCTGGTCACACAATTTAGTATATACAAATTTAGCCATATACAGATGTGACCACAAAAGAAAAATCACATGAGATGTGAAGCACCATAGTTTGATACCTCCAAATCCTAATTTTGAGGAAGAGGTAAACGAGACAATAAAGACTAAATGAAAAATGTTGAATAAAAATGTTATCTTTTACAATGAATCAAATGAAAGGGGAATAGAATTAGTCAGCGAGTGAATATTGGTAAATCTGACTATCTTTGAATCCAAACATTCATCACATGATGTGTGGGAGGACATCAGACGATACTTGTTCTTACATCGGGGTGGACCAGTGGAAAGAGATGAGCGAAATGTAAACAGAGTTTGTAGTCGGTGTAGGACGCTGGACGCTGGACGCAATTGCAATCCAAGAGCAGCAAGACTATCATTAGCCACTCGTTCGATCCCTATAAGGCCCGAAGGAAGCGTACAAGTTTAAACCCAATAATAAAGCCCAACCCAAGGCCTAAGAGTAAGATATTTTTATTTAACGGAGCCGTGTCTTAACGGAATTGTATATCCATCTTCGTTTTCCTCTCGACATCAAAAGACGGACGGTGATAGGGTTCTTGAGTTGATCTCCGTTTAATAGAGGCGAGCCTGTTTGTGTATACTCCATAGAATGATGAGGCAGATCACCAGTTCGCTTTCCTATAAACAGAAGCATAAAGAAAACATAATAATGTGTTGCTGCCGAGGTTTTTCCCTCTCTTTTAATTCGTCTAAACATTTCAGTCTGATTGCTCCAGTTTGTGATTTTTTTAATCGAAAAACAAATATAATTAAAAGACCCAGAAACATAGAAAGTCGTCGTATTAAATGTATATATATATATAAAATGCCCAACTGTAGCTATTCCAACTGGTTTGCACTTGTAAAATATCTAAGCTTTCATGTAACTGTTTTTGGCTTATTCATCTTTTGCTTCCTTTTCCATTTCTTACATTTACTTTACTTACAAAGTATGGAGCACACTGGAGAAAGTTACAAACTTAATCTTTAGAAGTTTGAAAATCCAGTGATTTTAGTCACAGCTCTGGGGTAATTCATGGTCTTTCTTTCTTAAATCCTTAGTTTTGCTTCTTTGATTTGCATCTGATAGAGTGGAGTGAAAGGAATAGTGGTTCGTTTAGGTTAAATTGTGTTATGAGTTTTCTTTGGAAATATTCTCTATCTGGGAAAGAAATGTAACTAATATATCCATCGTTATAACAACATTTGGGCTGTTTCCTTTAGGGAAATTGATTTTTTTTGTTGCTTTCAAGATCTTGCAGATGGCTTCTCAAGAATCCTCGAATTTAGATAAATTTGAGGAAGCAGTGAAGGAATTCACCAAAGTGCTCAGTCTCTATAAGGTGCCTGAAAAAGACATTGTAGGAGAAGGGAGCCGACGTATCCTAGAATTTCAGAGACTGCTCAATTTTATAAAATCTGATATATATCAGCTGCGAAAGAGGATGCTTGCTTTAGAAGAATATAGCAAAGACATTGGAGAAGTAGTGTCCAACTGTATTAATCGACTACACAGACTGCTTATGAAAGTCGAGAAGGATCCCTACAGAGACATCATGAACAAAGGTACGAAGAAATATTTAGAGTATATAAACAAGGTGATCTTTAGCTGGATGTCCGAGCTCCCTTCGTCGCCCACAAAACCCAAAGAATCTGATTCCCAGGAGGATGGGGATATCAACGGAAAATCTATTGTTCGCTTGCTCGGGATTCACTCAAATCCCGAACATCTCAAACGACTGGCAGTTTTCAGAGATGTACAAGAAAAGTTCAAGAACTCTGAATGGAAGCTCTGCTTGCTGACTTTTGCTGTGTTCCCAGAGAATCAAGAGGTGAATAGAACAATGCTGATGTATTGGTGGATCGGAGAGGGGCTTCTGCCGAAAAACGTCAAACCTGAAATTGCTATGAAGAACATTCTGCAGGAATTCATGGATAAGAACTTGATAGAACCCGCTGAAAACAAACGCAAGGTGGAGCCAAGTAGCTATAAGATGAATCCTTTTGTGCATTCTTCAGTGATTCTTCTTTCCCAGGAGTTGAAGCTTTTTGATATTTATGAAAACCGGAAGAGGCCAAGGGTGAAACAATCAGAACTGAATAAGGTTTGCCTTGTGAAATGGTCGTCAAGCCAGGTAAAAGCCAAAAAAATGCAAAATGTACATCAGATCGAGACCGTGTTCAATATTTCTGAGCGGTTCCCGGAATTCGCATTCAAGTGGTTCTCAGAGGATCCACCATTACAAAAGAAGAAACTGGGCCGATTGTCGACAACTTCTTATAGGGCGCTTAAGGTTCTTTACTTGGGAAGATGGGAGAGAACCCCCAAGCGCCACATTGAGGTAAGAAATTCTGAGCTAATGAAAAACGTGAAGCATATGACTAAACTCAGACTTTTGAGTTTTCAAGGGATCTCAGGAATTGTAATTCTCGACAATGCTGTCTGTAAGCTTCACGAGCTGATTATCTTGGACCTCAGAGCTTGCTATGATCTGGAGAAACTTCCATACGACATCGCATCACTCAAGAAGCTGGTCTACTTAGACATTGCAGATTGCTACATGATAGATTGCATGCCCATGAGTTTGTCATGCCTGGGAAACTTGGAGGTTTTCAAGGGCTTTGTGGTTAGTGATGCTGATGAGAATATGGTATGCACACTGGTTGATTTGAAGCACCTGAAGAAGCTGAGAAAGCTAAGCATTGCAGTAAAATCAAGGAACTTCAGTGTATTGCAACTGTTCCTCGTAGTTAAAGATTTTTAAAATCTGGAAATTTTGAAAGTGGTCTGGGGAAGTCAAGACAAGATTGCTGCTGTTGCAGATACAAAGGAACAGCCTGGTGGGTCTTTAGGAAGGATAACCAAGATTTTGGGAGAGATGAAGAAATATGCAGGAAAACCAGAGCTTCCCAAGACATTGAAGAAGCTGGATCTGCATTGTTTTCCTGGTGTAGTCCTTCCCGAATGGCTTGAGCCTAAAAAACTACTTTATCTGGAAAAACTTTACATGAGAGGAGGAAGGGAACTTACTGGATTTGGAAAGTTATCTGAAGAGCCAACGGAATGCACTGTTAATGTTTTACGTCTGAAGTTTCTTCCCAGGCTAAAAATGGAGTGGAGAGACCTGAGCGAAAGGTACTTTCCAAAACTGAACTTCTTGGAGAAGTATCAGTGCCCCCAAGTTAGTTTATGCCCTACCGATGGAATGGGAATCTGGCGCAAAAAACATCAAGTCTAAGCAACACAGAACTGATGATTTCTTCCGTGTTGTCTTTCCTTTTTGTTGTTGCGTGTGTTTCTGCTTCGTCTCTCATTGATATATTGCAGGTTTGCTTTCAAGTGGTTGTTTGATTTTAGACAGTTTGAACTATCGTTATAAAGGAATAAGAAATGTTTTAATCTATGCGGTTCATAGGTTTGAGCTGAAAAGTTGAAGAAATTCAATGCAGAATGAAAATTGGATGTGTTTGCTGAGTTGCTCCATGCGAGCTGTAAAATCGCAGTGACCACGGTGTTTAGTATCCCCCACTGTCTTTACCATACTTCTCCTCCGCTGCCTGATGTCTTTTTCCATCACTTGCCTACGATCAATTTGGATCTGGCATCTCCTTGATTGATCTGGAAGTGGTCTCCAAGTCCAAACTGAACCATCAATAGCCAGACAAAGCTGATTAATTCTCCACCCTTGTTTAGCTGAGCTGCGTGTTCTATAGCGCTACAGTTAGTTGCTGCATAACAAAGCAACTCCACCCACACTTTGCTCAGTATTTCCCACATCAATGTGTCCGCCTTATCCTTCTTGAATTCTTGAAGCGCCTTTGCCAGCATGCTCCCATCAAAGAGCACAGAGTTGCTCATGATAGATTCAGCTTTTGTTGGAGCCTCCATAGATAAAATTTCCCCACTGGCCTCCTTTACATTGATGACTTTTTTTGCATCACCGTCCATGATATGCCTCCTTTTGAAGAGCCTCTTAGCCTCCTCGCACGTAGCGCTGAATCTTATCTTTCCGATACCCGCAACAGCTGACATCAGAGTGGGTTGCATGATCACGAGGTACATCATGTAGTCTGAGAGGATTTTACTGAACTCACGGTAGCTATGGTTCTCTATAGTGCCTTCTTCTGTTTGATATAAGATCTCAGTGGCAATATGCCATACTAGAAGGCTCTGGTCATAATCCATTTCCATCACAAAGTGTAGAATTTTCTGACGCTTTATTTCTGTTTCACCATTTTCAACTCTTATGTCCCGCAAAGTCCAGTCACCTCTAGCTGAAGATAACCCCGTGGCGGTTTCCAGGCTATCAGCGTAACGGGATTTATATCTAACCTCTTCGAATATGTGCTCCCACAGATCCAGGGTGAGACGATCACTGGATGTAAAGATCACCTCTTCTACCTGAGCTTGGATGCTAAAGATGGCCATGGATTTTTTTATTACATATCCTAGTAAATGAACAACAAAAAATATCCAGTAGATCAACAGCTTAAGATGATCTTCATTCATCCATTTACTATCCTTGCACCAAAGACTTATGTTATGGTCCATCCACCGGTAAATCTGGTGACTTCTCTGTTTCATGGCGCTGCCAGTGAAAAAGATTATGTTGGTAAGCCAGTCAACAATAATGTGTATGAAACCCTTGGTATGGTGCATTCGCTTCGGCCTTATCCAAAGGCAGTATTCAATCAAGTTGTGTGCATGTACATACTCGGACCACCTCCGTACCATAAAAGAAGTGTTGAGGACTTTGTGCTCCCTTGTGTATCGGGTACCATTGGAACATTTATAGGGCTTCGTCTTCAACTTTTCGGAACCGAGGATCCATTTAAGCTTCTCTTTAAAACAGGTTTTGAGCCTCTTATCTGCACTAACTATATTGTCTTCATCATCCTCATCCTCATTCTCAACATCATCCTTCAACTTCCACAATCTGACAAACGTCCAGTCAGATAGACAGAACATGATAAGAGCAATAATATCCAGAACTATTCCTCCTGTTAGCAATGCGTAAGTAAGGCCAACATCAAATCCGCCGTATTGGTCCTTCTTCTTGGTTTGGAAGATGCAGAGGGCGGCTATAAGGCATCCCAGGGAAAATATCCTGAAGATGACTCCTATCCAATTATGCAGAATCTCAGCTTTCGTGTAAAGAGCTTCGTACATAAAGTTGAGCTCAACCTCTAAGATTTTTAGTGCTTCTTCTGCTGTCAGGTTGTCAAAGAATCGCTTGCTTTCAGCTCGTTGTTGAAAAGTGAAGATGAGACCAACCAGAAGACCTTTGAAAATATTGAAGTACTTATATGCATATTGGAGAATATTGAGTTGAGTGAAGTCCTTAGGCCTAGCCTCAATGGTGGCTGTTGGATCTATCTCAGGCTCCTCAATCTTGATGATCTGTGTAGGCATCATATCTTTCTTGGCCGTGTATTCCTCCATGAACTTCGCGTAGTTAGGTCCGGGATCAAGCTGCTGGATCATGGATCCATTGAACCTGTCTAGGCTTGCCTGGTAGAACGCTAGTGTCCTCTCGACATATTTGATAACTCCAGTTGTAAAGACCAGCAAAGTGGGTATCCAAAGATCGTTGGGTAACGCCCATAGAAGAACGTAGAAGGTTGCAACTGCTTGTAAGGCAAGACCCAACAAGTGCCTGAGCCATAGCTCATTATCTTCAAGAGCAAGGGCAGTGATTGTATCTGGACCACTTAGATGCAAGAGCAAGAAGGGAACCCAAAAGGCTAAGAGCTCACCGTTTTTTGATGGTTCTCCGGGCTCTGAATTATCTCCTTGACTATCTGATATTTGTCCCACGCCAAAATTGGCTGCGCAATCGGCTAGAAGATAAGCTGACCAGATGAAATAGAAGAAAACTTTACTGGATGTGCGTTTTCTTTGGGGAGCAAAGAAAATGAGGAACGTTTGAAGGCTGAGACTGAAGATTAAGGTGCTGCGGATGCTCCATACGTCCCAGATATCCTTTAGAGGCTCTGGGATTGCATTTACCATCTTGTTACTGAGTTTTAGTTCCTGATTTGTTGGAGCAGACTAGAACAATTTGAGACACCTGTTTTATGATACACAATACAGATGAATCGTAAGAGGTTTGGCTTGATATGTGACTGTGCTTCTAATCTTTATTTTTCTATAACATCAATGAAGGTGGTTGTTATTCTGGGTCTCGTGGTAAGATTAGTCAACATGTTGAATCTTGGGGCTCTCGATTTCTTTTTAAAATTAACTTTCAATTTTATATAGTTCCCGTCTACAGTTAAATAATATACTAATCCAAGTCTTTTCCTTATTCTAGAATAGTTAAAGACTAATTCGCAGCTAGTTGGGAAGAAGACTTATTCAAACTGTGGTTGCTTGTAGTGCTTACTGACCGACATGAGTGAGTGACAGCATTGTTTGTTGTGTTTTGCAACAAAACAATGACGAAATATACTAGGAATGAAACATATCAATCTAACTTAAGGGCATTGATACTTGTTGTAGATGTTCAGTTCTGGAAAGTATAGCTCGCTCAGCTCCCTCCATTCCATTTTCAGCTTGTGAAGAAATTTCAAACGCAAAAGCTTGACATTGCATTTTAGTTAGCTTCTCAGGTCAGGTGGTAACCTTCCAAATGATCTAGTAATTACTTTATCTGGAAAAGGTATATATTGAAGGAAAAAGACCAGTAACTACTCGATTTGGAAGGTCACCAAAACTTGATTTTACATGTTGTGACCCTTAGCATTGTCGTTGAAAGACAAAATCACCTCTACATACGTTCTTAATGGCCCAAAATCACCCTCTAATTGTCATTTATTCACACAAATTATCGGTTGGACTAAAATGTTTAACGAATCGAATTATCCTTTAATTACCTCTTAAACGCTTACGATATCAGAGTTTGTCTCAACTCAACCCTCAAATTAAATAGGTCTGAAATTGAAATTGAAATCGAAGAGAAGATGATTGTTCCCGGTTTCCATCCCTAGGAGCGGTCTGGGGTTTGATAGTTTGTCAGTAGTTAAACGATCAGCTTTTGGAAGTGACGATGTGTGGTTGGTGGATTCTAAATATGCGTTTGGGGTTTTGATGTCACTGGATCTGATTTTGTGATTTGAGTTTACATTCTTCGGTTTCAAGAATCTTTGGGAAAAGGTGGAATCTTTCTTCACCCCTAGACAGCATTTTTGTTCTTCAGGTAACCGGCTGCGTCTCTGCAGGACTGTGCTTTTTTTTTTTTTGTATCATTGGCGACAATGTTCTCGTGACAAGATTTCTTCTTGCAGTACTCTGTTCTCGTCGATTCTTGAGTTTTTTCGGTCAGAAAGCTCTTATCTACATATTTACATCCATTACTTCATTGGATATAAAACCGCGAGAGATAATCTTTTGCAGGTTTATAGGATCCGTCAGCTATATGAGTGTAATCCAGACACGGTCAGACTGATTTTACCAGCCACAAATGAGTTACCTGACCCTAATACCTTCCACTTGTTATGCGAAACCTTTGCAGAGGATTATTTAGTGAATCTACTTGAATTCCTGCTCAAAGATGGAGTACTTGAACCTTTTGAGAAACATTGCGGGAAAGATGATAGGTTCTTGAAAGATCGTATCGTGGAAATGAGCTTGGGTTTGCCAGCTGCAGTTGTTGTGCTAGCGAACTCTCTAAACAGCATTGCTAAGAAACTTCCGTACTGTCTTTCTCCAAAGCAGGTGGAGTGTTTTAAAGTAGCAGTTCTCTCCTCTGTCCCATCTGTCTCAATTTGTTCCGGTGGAGTTACTTCCAGGCATAATCCTATTCTACAACTTGCATATGAGTTATTAAAACCAAAAAATAAAATGAAGAGTTGTATTGTTGACTGCTTCTGGCATAGCTTGAGCTTCTTTGAGCATTGTGGGTGCGTTAATTACCAGGAGCTGATCGCACATTGGATTCTTGAAGGCTTTTTTGATCCTGTAAGATCGGTTACAAAGGCTTACAAGGATGGCCATGCTATCTTAATGGAGCTTATGGACCGCGGTTTTTTGAAGATCCAAGAAGACAATGTGGTTATGCCAGAGCTTGCAATGAGGAATTTAATCGATCTCCGGCATTGTGGGCTGTCAAGCACATCCCGACTTGGATTTGCTAAAGTTATTGGTAGTGACATGACAAAAGGTCTAGGGAAAATCAACCAGATGGATGATATCATTGAAGGAGTGCAAGGGACGAGGAAAGGAGAAAAAATCACCACAGTTCTGGTTAGTGGAAACCGTTTGCTTCGTGAAACTCCTGGAAAATTCTTTGAAAAGCTTAAGGATGTTGAGATACTTGGCCTATTCCAACCCACAATGGCCCCTTTCATCTCCTCTGTAGTAAAGCTAGAGAAACTCCGAGTTCTTGTGATCAGAGATTGTGATTTACTGGACAATATTGAGGGGCTTAAAGCTCTTAAAGGATTACATGCTCTTGAAGTTTCTGGTGTTAGCTCCCTGGAGGAAATTTCTGATGACTTCTTTACTGCAATGCCTGATCTTCAAAGTCTTCATCTCTCTGGACTTCAAATCAAATCCTCCCCTTCTAGTGTTTCTATTCTGAAGAAACTTCGCTGTCTCATCATCAAGGACTGCCCTTTATTGGAAGATTTGCCAGATATACAGGAACTTGTGGACCTTGAGGTTGTTGATGTTTCTGGTGCTCGTGGACTTCAAACTTGTTTCGACAACACAAAAGGCGATTCAAAAGACCACAGCAAAAACAAAAACTTTATTCATCTCACAAAACTTCAACTCCTTGACTTCTCGGAGAGCCAAATAGAGAGATTACCAATATTCCAGGACTCTGTGGTGGCTGCCAAGCTTCACTCCTTGACTCGGCTCATATTGCGTAACTGTAGGAAACTGAGAAGATTACCTAGTCTGAAACCCTTGTCAGGTCTCCAAATTCTTGATCTTTCCGGCACTAGGAGCTTACTGAAAATGCTAGAGGTATGCTTCGAGGATAAGAGGGAACTCAGAGTTCTTAACTTGTCAGGAACTAATCTTTGGCAGTTGCCTTCCACCATTGAGGAGCTATCCAACCTCAGTACTCTCCCAATATTTTGCTTCTTTAGTCATATATGCATCTATATATGTATGTATGAAAATAGTTCTGCTTAATTACTCCAACTTAACCAAACTATCATATCTGCATCTTGGTAGTTTTACACACCTCTCTCTTCTTTCTTCTACTTTATTTTCCTGTTTCTACTTCTTCATATTGTTTCTTGTAAAAGGCAAAAGTTGGCGTTGGTATTGCTTGAAGATCTTTCTTGAGCTTCTGTTGGTAAAACTTTTGTTTACACAAAACATGAACAATGTATTTCTTTAGATATATACAGATGTGGCTGACAAAAGAGAAATGACAGAGATGTGAACCACCATAATCTAATTACCATAAAATCCTAATTTCTGAAAAACTTCACATTAATTTCAGTTTACCTTCTTTGTTATTTTCATCAACATGGAGCTTTTCTTAGAGAATCAATCCATTGAAAGCAATGGAAATAAGATCGGTGAAGGGTTAGTTTGCTATTAGATCATAAGAGATTTCTTATCACTGGATTTTAATTTGATTGTACTATGATAATGGTTCGCAGCCTTTGTTCTCTTTTGGATATGTAGAGTTTGAACACACATACATGATAGTTTAATTGACTAGAAGGTGAAAATAAAGGAAGAAGTTACAGTGCTTACGGATCCCTACGGATTTGCACTTGTGGTATGTTACGATAGCTGCAACAAGTTCACGACAGAGCTGCATTTGTGGTTTATTCGGTGATCACTTGCCAACGATCAGTTTGGCTCTAGCACCTGCTTTCTTGATCTGGAATTGGTCTCCTAATCCGAAATGAACCATTAATAGCCAAACCAAGCTGATGAGTTCTCCACCTTTGCTTAGCTGAGCTGCGTGTTCTATAGCACCACATTTAGTTGCTGCATAAGATAGCAACTCAACCCACACTTTGCTCACTACTTCCCACATGTATGTGTCGTCACCGTCCTCCTCGCATAAATTCTTGAGCTCCTTAGCAAGCATACTCCCATCAAACAGCACAGACTTGCTTCGATCACCTTTCACGTCAATAGGAGTAGCCTTCGAGGGACCTTCCACAGATAAAAGATCCTTGCTAGCGAAATTTGCATCCCTTATAATGACAAAAGACCTCCTTGCAAAGAACCTCACAGCTTCCTTGCACGTATCCCTGAATCTGATCTTTCCGATACCCACTACAGCTGACATTAGAGTGGGTTGCATCATTAGGAGGTAGGTCATGTAGTCTGAAAGAATTTTACTGAATTCCCGGTTGCTATGGTTCTCTTCAGTCCCTTGTTCTGTTTGATACAAGAGCTCAGTGGCAATATGCCACACAAGAAGGCTCTGATCATAATCCATTTCCATCACATACCGTTGTAGTTTCTCAGACAGTTTTTCTGTTTTGTCACCTGGCATTTCGCGCAGAGTCCAATCACCTCTAGCTGCAGACACCCTCATGGCGCTCTCTGAGTCATCAGCGAAACTAGCTTTGTGTTTAACTTCTTCGAATATGTGTTCCCACATATCCAGTGTTAGACGATCGCTAGATGTGAAGATTGCTTCCTCTAGCTGAGCTTGGATGCCAAAGAAGCCCATACAACTTTTAATTGCATGTCCAAGTAGACGAGGAATGAAAAATATCCAGTAGAAGCAAAACCTAAGATACTTTTCATTCACCCACTTATATCCCCTGCACCAAACAATTATGTTGTGGTCGATCCTGTTGAAAATTTGACGACTTATCTGTTTTATGGCATCAGAACAATATGCTCTGGCTCGTCCAATGAATTTCAAGAGAGGTCCGATGAAAAGGATTCTGCTGAAGGCATCGTGTATCAAACCCTTGGTATGGTGCATTCGCTTTGGCTTTATCCATAGGCAGTATTCGATCAAGTTGTATGCATGTACATACTCAGACCACCTGCGAACCATGAATTTTCGGTTGAGCACTTTATGGGACTTGCTATATTCTTTCAGACCTTTTTCTTCCTTAGAACATTTGTACTCCTTCGTTTTTAACTTCCTGAATCTGAGGATCCAGTTAAGAATTTTGTCGAACCTTTTGTCTGGATCTTCCACCTTGTGCTTCATCTTCCTCAATCTGACAAACGTCCAGTCAGATAGATAGAACATGATAAGAGCAATGCAATCCAGAGCAATTCCTCCAATTAGCAATGCGTAAGTAAGGCTAACATCAAATCCACCGTACTGGTCCTTGTTCTTGGTTCTGAAGATCCCGAGGGCTGCTATAAGGCATCCCAGGGCAAAGAATCTGAAGCTGACTCCAATCGTATTATGCAAAATCTCGGCTTTTGTGAATAGAGTTTCATAGATGAAGTTGAGTTCAACCTCTAAGATACTTAGAGCTTCATCTGCTTCCAGTTCGCTGAAGAACCTCTTGCTCTCAGCTCGTTCTTGAAGGGTAAAGACGAGATCAACCACAAGACCCTTGTAGATATTGAAGTACTTATAAGCATACTGGAGAATATTGAGTTGAGTAAGTTCCTCTGGCCTAACCTGATTGGACTTTGTGTCTATCCTGGGCTCCTCAATCTTGATGATTTGTGTGGGCACTTTCATACCCTTCTTAGCTGTGTATTCCTGCATGAGCTTCGAGTAGTTGGGTCCAGCATCAGGCTTCTGGATTAAGGAATCCTTGAAGATGTCAAGACTCGCCCGGTACAACGCCAATGTTCTCTCCACATACTTGATAACTCCGCTGACGAATACCAGAAAAGTGGGTCCCCAGAGGCTGTTGGGTAACGACTGCAAAAACACATAGAGAGTTGCAATTGCTTGAAGGGCAAGACCCAACAAGTGCCTGAGCCATAGCTCATTATCTTCAAGGGAAAGAGCTGTGATGCTATCTGGACCACCAAGGTGCAAGAGCAAGAACGGCACCCAGAATGCTAACAGCTCAGCGTTCTTGAGCGGATCTCCGGGCTCAGGATGTTCTCCCTGGCTGTCTGAGATTTGTCCTACAGCGAAGTTGGCTGCCCAATCAGCCAAAAGATAAGCTGCCCAGATGAAAGCGAGCAAGAACTTGCTACATGTGCGTTTCCTTTGGGGTGCAAACAAAATGAGGAATGCTTGAAGGCTAAGACTGAAGATTAGGGTACTACGGATGCTCCATTTGTCCCACAGTTCCTTCAGAGGCTTTGGGATGGCGTTCACCATCTTGAAACAAACCTAGTTCCTACTTTCTTGGGGCAGAAAAAACCCAAAGTGCCTGATTTTGAAGATCTAACACAGGTGCATCTCTTTTCTCCCTCTGTGAAGGTTCTTGGAGTCCTCTTGTTTATCTGTGGTTAGTCAAGTCTTTGCACTGCAGTTAAGTCNAAGTTTTTTTTTTTTTTTTTTTTTGTGGGGCTATCAAGTCATTTTTCTATATATACTCATATATATATTTGATTATATTCTCCACGACTTTGCACTGCAACTGTTTAGGTCTTCTGGTTCTTACTTTATGAAAATTTGGAGCTTCATCTAAAGAAATTACAAGCGTTTGTTCCTTGTCTTTAGCCTACAGAACTGTAAAATGTGTACCTTTTGTTGCCTCGTCTATTCTTTCTACACTAAATCTTATTGTTAGCCTCTTGTGGATGTCAGATGCGTTACAGCGTTTCGGGTTACTTCACAAAGATAGCAAGAGGGATTTTGTTAGTGGTCATGATCGAAACGATGTGAATAGATAATTGAAGAAGTAATGGAGTTCTTGGTGAGCTTTAAATTAAACTGAATGAATTTCTCTTCTGCCTTGTATTCATATAAAAGAACCAAACAGTTTGGACCTCCTGCTCAATCTCTTAATCGTGATGACCAACGATCTCAGGGGATTTAAACCATGACACCGACTCGAGGGGGTTTTGACTTTGTCGATTTACTCGGTTAAGCTTAATGCTGTTTGTATTCCTTTGGTGGCTTCTTTAAAATTACAACTTCTGTTTTGTCCTCTGAGGCTATTTGTAGTTGAAGCAGAGCCAATAAAATTAGAGTATCCAGGAAAGCAGACATTCGATACTCCTACATCCAAATGTCAACAGCAGAACGCAACAACAGTGATAACATTAGATGAATGGGTAAAAGTAAAACAGAGAAACTCAGTTCTGAATTGCTTGAATTTTTTAGAGCTTGCGCCAGATTCCTATTCCATCAGTGGGGCAGAGACCGACTTGAGGGCACTGATACTTCTCTAAGAAGTTCATTTCTGGAAAGTACTTAGTGCTCAGGTCCCTCCACTCCACTTTTAGTTTGGGAAGAAACTTGAGACGTAAAACCTTGACAGAGCAGTTGGTTGGTTTCTCAGAAGGTAACTCTCCAAATCCGGTAAGTTCCATTCCTCCTTTAATGTAGAGTTTTTCCAGATCATCGAGGTTTTCAGGCTTAAGCCACGAGGGAAGTTCCGCATCAGGAAAACACTGCAAGTCTAGTTTCTTCAATGATTTAGGAAGCTTTGGTTCTTGGGGAGCTCGGTCTCCATGACGCTTCATCAAAGTTAATGTTTTAACGAGCAGATTCTTGGCTTTATGATCTTTATGATCTCCCCGCCTTTGATTCTCAGGACGATCTTTTTTAATTCCCCATGCCACTTTCAACTTTTCTAGTTTTTGGAAACCCTCAAGAACCTTGATCAGTCGAACTACACCAAACTCCTGTTCGCTTATTGTTACACTTAGCTTTCTCAGTTTTTTTAAATGCTTCAAGTCATCCAGCGAGCAGATTGTATCCATATGCTCGTTGCCTGCCGAAAAGCCCTTGAGAACCTCTAAGTTATACAGCCAGCACAACCTCTTGGGCATGCCATCTATCATGTGGCACCCTGAAATGTCCAAGTAGATCAGATTCGTGAGCCAATCTATCCTGTCTGGAAGTCTTTCCAGGTTATAGCAATCTCTGAGGTCCAAGATGAGCAGATCATTTAGCTCACAGACACCACTGCCGAGTCTTTCAATTCTTGAGATCCCTTGTAAACTCAAGAGTCTGAGTTTATTCATATACTTGAAGTACTTCATAAGCTCCGGATTCTCTACCTCGATGTGGCGGTCTGGGGTTCTTTCCCATCTTCCCAAATAAAAAACCTTGAGAAACTTATACGTTTTTAATAAATTCATCGTCGTTGATCGCTCCTCGTCTGAGTACCACTTCAATACGAAATCTGGGTACCTTTCAGAAACATTGAACACTGTTCCAATGTCATCTGCTGGCATTTTTTGAGCTTTTGCTTCTCGCTGGCTCGACGACCCTTCCACAAGACAGACCTTCTTTAGGCCTGATTTATTCATGCTTGGTTTCTTCCCTTTATGATACATATCGAAAAGTCCTATTTCCTTGGAGATAAGAACCAGTGAAGAATGCACAAAAGGGGACACCCTGTAGCTATTTGGCTCCACTTTGCGTTTGTTTTCAACAGGCTCTATCAACTTTTTGTCCATAAATTCCGTAATAACTTCTTTCATAGCGTCTTCGTGTTCGACTGTAACAAGCCAAGAGCGCTCTTTGTTTGGTGTGTCTATTTCTGGCAGAATCCCCTCCCCGATCCACCAATACATTAGCATCGTTCTGTTCATCTCTTGATTCTCCGGAAACACGGCCAAGCTCAGCAGACAGATCTGGAGGTGAGTGCTACTTAGGTTCTCCAATGCGCATTGTACATATTTGAACACAGCGAGTCTCTTGAGTTCTTCATTTGCATAGATGCCGGGCAAACAGACAATGCCTTTGCCGTTATTATCCTCATCGGCGTCCTCAGAAACTAATTCTTTGGGTTTTCTAGGCTTGTTGGGCAATGGTGGGACTTGACGCATCATCTTAAAGATCTTCCTGTTGATGTCTTCCAAGTCTTTCTTCATACCTTTGGTCAACTGAGTTGTTGAGGAATCCACTTTTGTTAACAGCGATTGAAGTGGACGAAAATTTGTCCAAACCTCATCTCCAACGTGTCTATAAAGTTTGTTCACCTTAACCATATCCTGCTCCAGCATACCTAGATTCCGCCGCAGCCTAGGAATCGCATTCTCGGAATGTTCTCGGCCAGTTAAAATAACAGGTGCACTTGACACTGATTCAAGTCTCTTGTTTTGGTTATACTTAGCGCCTGTTTGCTTGTTGAGTTCAGAAACACTACTCCTATACTTCTTTACTATATCTGACGTCGGCCATGAAGGAAGCTTTGTATGCAACTCGTCCACGATCTTGAGGATTTGCTTGATTGTAACATTTGGATCATCGTTTGGCTTTGGCCCCTGCGAGGATAAGTTCTTGGAAGCCATGACACCTTAGTGGCTAGTAAACCCTCTCTTCTCAGCTCTCAAAAGAAACTTAAAGACACACAAAAACGCATCCTGCAAAATCTTGGAAGCAGCAACAAATTGCCCCAAGTAACCAACCAGATATTAAATCTTCTTTTCAGGTAACCATCATTTCTCAAAAAAATTACACAACTCGTAACTCAGGAAGCAAATGAAGGGATCAGAGCTAGCAGGTGAAACAATAGCGAGATTCTATACAAATTTCTTGAAAAGACTCCATACCCTTACTAAATCAGTACTTAACCTAAGATAATTAGACAATTGTCAAAAGAGATTTTTTTTCTTACCTGTTTGGTGTTTCCCTCTCGAGCAAGAAGTGAGTCTGGGTCTCAGCAACGTCAGATGCATGATTGCCAAATATGTCAAACCTGAATGAATGTGACAAGTGAGGGTAAGTAATTAAACCTACCGAGTTTTCTAACCTTTTTTCAAATACTAATCTTAGGATTTTATAATGGCAAATTAGTTGAGAAGTTATTGTAGTAGGGTAGATTAATTCGTGCAGGGGTGAGGGGACAGACGACTTATGCCTATTGTCTTTCTTTATATTGAACGAGTGAATAGAATATCTCTTGTTTTGTTCAATGTGAATATAATATCAAAGTACATAATTGAACTGATTTTTTGCAATTGAACTATCTATGAGCATCACATTTTTATTCAATCGTTCAGTATAAAGAAAGACTAATAGGTATAAGTCTTTGGCAGCCCATTTAAGTTCACTCAAAACCAAAATTATGTGAATAGATGGGTCAATTGCATCCTAATGTAGTAATGTTACTGGAAAATAAACTAACATGCATTTTTATTTGGGAAATTATTGAGAAAAATTTAAATAAGCGTTTAATCTTTATGTACTGTATACAAAATTTGTAGGTGAAAAAAAAACCATCGCACTAAAATCTATAATTTTGAATCATCTATCGCCATTGGACTTTTGAGTTGGAATAAATGAGTATTTCTCATGGTAAAGACGAAAGAGTGTTATTCTGAAGTTCAAAAACCCAATCATATGTAGCCTTGGGACACCCTCTTTGGTTGCAAGGTCTCTTTTGAGCTTTGAGGGTGAGAAAGCCTTGTCCTCTTGCTCCTGACAAATTTTTGTGTAGTCTTACAGTCATCTTTTGTGACTCCTTACTTCTTCCTGCGTTTGGGCTCTAGGACTTGGCATATGGGTTACTCTTCTTTTCTTGGTTCACCAGGTTTTTTTATATAACCTCAGATGACCCAAAAATGAAAAAAAAAGAATGGGAGAGAATGTGACCCAACATAACAGATTGGGAGAATACGTTGAACCGGGTCAACCTGGCTTCGATCGGGTTGGGTCGGTTGGGAAATAGGCCGAAAACGTGGTGGCTGTCGCCAGGCTCGGGAACGATCCGGTTATCGATTCAGATGGAAAAGCGAATTAGCCTTTCTTAAAACTATGGATTGGTTTGTTGGTGGATTCAGTGTGCGTCTTGGGGTTTCGAATGTCACTTGAATTTGGTTGTGTGTTGCTTTCTTCTTTGCTTTAATTGTATCAATAGAGTGATGTCTGTTCAGGATTGTGCTGCTATTTTTAATGATGACAATGGTCTCGCGAAATCAAAATTCCTCTTGCGGCTTCTTGTAACGAGATACTCTCTCACAGGTTTATTGAGTTTTGGTTTAAGGTCCCTGGCTTCTTTATGACTTACATCGCACTACAGTTGGGAATTAGAACCTTACTCTTCTTTTGCAGGTTTGAAGGATGCATGAGCTATTTGTTGGTGCAATAGAAATCAGAAAGCATACAATGTCACCATCTTAATGTAGACAATGGTTCAGCAAACAACGCAACAGATATCAGAAGATTCCATCACAAAAGCATATAATGTCAACATGTCTAGGTAGAAACGAGTTCATGGTTTTGAGCAGAAAGCAGAAGAAATACAGTGCAGAATGAATTTAGACACTGGGTGTTATTATTTCACTTGCCTATTATGAGTTTGGCTCTGGCATCTCCTTTGTTGATCTGGAACTGATCTGTTAGTCCAAAGTGAGCCATTAAAAGCCAGACGAAGTTGATGAGCTCTGCACCTCTGCTGAGTTGCTCCACGTGAGAGGTAGGGTCGCAATGACAGGCTGCATAACAGAGCAATTCCACCCACACTTTGCTCAGTATCTCCCATTTGTCTTTGCCATACCTTTCCTCCATCCGCATAAGCTCTTTCGCCAGCCTGCTTGCATCAAACAACACAGACTTGCTTCGATCTCCCTTGACGCCCATTGGATCAATTTCACTATCCACGTCGAGAATTGTTTCGCTGGCTTTCTGCACATTTCTATCATTCTCGATATGCCTCCTGTGGAAGAACTTATCAGCTTCAGCCAATGTGTCTCTAAATCTGATCTTCCCGATTCCAGCAACCTCAGACATCAGACCAGGCTGCAATATCAGGAGATACATCATGTAGTCTGAGATGATTTTGCTGAACTCACGGTTACTGCAATGCTCTTTCTCATCATAATCCTCAGAGCTGGTATCTTCCTTTTGGTAACAGAGCTCGGTTGCGATATGCCACATCAAGAGACACTGATCATAATCAAAGTTTGTAACATTACGCACCAGTTTTTCACGGTCTGCATTCTCGGGCAGGTTGTCTCGCAAAGTCCATTGTCCTCGAGCTAAAGATATCCTTTTGGCATTTTCAGGACTGTCTCCAAACTTTGATTTGTATTTCAGCTCCTCGAACATGAACGTCCACAGTTCTTTTGTCATGGGCTCTCCGTGTACAAATAGCGTCTTGTGGACCCGATCAAGCATATCTGAGATGTCGAAGAACTCGCTGAATTTATCCCACACAATTTTGATAAAATGAGGAATGCGGGATAGGAATCCAAAATAGAAAGGGTAAAGAGTACGACGAGCCCAAGGATAGGTTCTTGATATCTCGTTGACCTTGTGGCTGATCCTCCTGTGCACACCACTGATCAACTCGTCAATCCATCTGCTAAGTTTCTGGAAGATGAAGTGGAGTAGTTTGAATGGGGAAGCAATGACGTTCCATGAGTAGCGGCGGAGAATACCTCGCGCGTCGTGGATCCTCTTTACCTCTGCTTTTGTGGCGAAAGCTAGAAAGTTGAATACATTGATGTTTCCACACCATCTCCGCAGGAAAAATCGCGTCATGAGCACTTGATGCTTCTTTGCCATTGAACAAGTCTTCCTATCTGCTTTTTTGGCGAAACATTGAAAGTTGAATACGTTGATGTTTTCCCACCATCTCTGGAGAATATGCTTCTTTTCCCCTGTACAGTCTTTCCCACATTCTTTGGTGGGACACTCATATGTACCTTTCTTGCCGCATTCTTGCCATTTCCAACGCAGATTTCTGTAACTAAGTATCCAGTTAAAAAATCTGTCTGTTATGGATGATAGAGCCTCGTCGGGGTTGTCCTTTAAGCTACTAAGTGCGGCACATGTCCAGTCAGAGAACACAAACAAGAGGATTGATATGAAATCCAGAGCTAGGCCAACTATGAACAACGTGTAGGTAACCTTGACATCAGCTCCATCAAATTCTGTCCTTTTGTTGGGTTTTCTATGAAAGATGATGAAGGCTGCCACAAGTGTGCCAGAAGCAACAACCCGTGATACACTGCCAATAAGGGTATGAAGAACCGCGATCTTGGTGAATAGAGCATCATAGAGGAAACCAAGCTCAACCTCAATGATCCTCAAAGCTTCATCTGCATCCTTCAAGTTCTCAAAGATCTCTAGGCTCTCATCACGCTCCCTGAAGCTGAAGATAAGGTTGACCACAAGGCCCTTGAATGTGTTGAAGAACTTGAATGCATACTGAACAATCTCAAGATGGTGCAACTTTTCTCTAGGTGACTCTTGATCCTCCGACTTTGTACATTTAAAACACGAGACCTTTTCTCCAGGTGGCATTTGCAACTCCTTTCCTTTTCTAGAGGAGGTGTTTGATGAATCCTGCGACTTTTTACTTTTTTCAGACGAGCCCTTTGATGAATCTTCAGAAAAGGCTAATTTTGGATGCACTAACTTCTTAGGCCTATGCTCCTTGTCAGGCTCATCAATCAGAATGATCTTTGTGGGTAGTCTTGCCTCTTTTTTAGCCTTATACTCCTCCATGAGCTTAGCGTAGTTTGGTCCGGGATCTGGTGCTTGAATCATAGAATCCCTAAACTTGTCCAAACTCGCACTATACAGGGCCGTAGTCCTCTCCAGATACTTAATAGTCCCGGAAGCAAACACTAAGAGTATAATCTCCCAAAGGCTATTGGGCAGAGACTGGAGAACCACATAGACTCCAGCAATAGCCTGAAAGACAAGCCCAAAGACATGTCTAAGCCAAAGAGCGTTATCTTCAAGCGCAAACGCTGTGATTGTGTCTGGTCCACCAAGATGTAAGAGCAAGAATGGTGCCCACAAAGCCATGAGCTTTTTGTCCTGAGGAGGATCATTAGGTTTTGACTCTTTACCTTGGTTCTTGGAGATGAGACCAACTGCAAAATTAGCAGACCAATCCGCTAAAAGGTAAGAGGACCAAACGAGGACGATCAAGAACCTTTGTGGTGTACGTTTCCTCAAAGGAGAGAAGCAAATGAGGATGGCTTGAAGGCTAAGACTTAGAATGATTGCTCCTCTAATGTTCCATCTATCCCACACATGTTTGATGTGTTCTGGTATCACTTGCACCATTGTTGCTCTCTGTCTCTCTCTCTCTCTCTAGAAAAAAAAAAAATCTCTCTCTGTCTCTCTCCCTCTCTAAAACACTTGAGAAATTTGGTGTCTTTTCTCTCTCTAGATGAGGTTGTTCTTTTTTCTCTCCTTTATTATATTTTTCTTTGTTATTGAGATTGCTTTTTTGCAGATTTACTGGAATGTTTTAGAGAAGCCATTGAAGTCTTCTTCTTTTTGTCACTGGAATCTTACTCGGGAGAGAGACGACTTGACTCAGGTAGCTTTTTTTTTTTTTTTTTTTTCTCAAATAAGTAATTATTTGCATTTTCGTCAATTATTCTTGCAATTTGTAAATATAAAATAAATAAATTAGTATGAGGTATCAGGTTGTACACTGTAAAAATAAAAAATAAAAAAATAATCAATAAATGCTTCGGGGGTTGAGAGACAGACGACTTAATAATGGGGTCCCCTTAATAATGTCTTCTCTTCTATTAGTCATTTTAAAAGAATAATTTTTCCCTAATTTTTTACCCAAAAAAAAAAAAGAGAAGTAATTTTAAATTCTTTTCTTTTTGCCACCAGCTTAATTAAATTTCAAATGTCATTAGTTGAGCTCGCGTCGCTTTAATAAAATATAATAACATTCGTCGATCCGCTAAAGTCGGATTTGAATTGATAAATTTTGATTAGAATATAATTTATTTTGGAGTATGATTGTTATGGTTAAGGCTTACAGCAATGTAACCAAACCATAGTTAACTTAATTTAAGACTGCACTTAATTAGTCTTTCTTTTCAAATAAAGAGTAAAAAACTCAAGTTGTCTGTCCCTTTAACAATACAGTAATTACTTGAATATTAAAAATTAGAAGTAAAATACAGTATAGGGCGGATGTTGGGTAATACTCCATGTTGTCTAGATATTTCATATATATTTTTGTGTCGTGATTCCTTTCTTTCGTCTGTTGCTTTACAGTTATTATTGTTCACTGTTGATTCAACAATGTTGCATTCAAACAGATTGAGAGATCTTATATGCTTATTTACTAATTTTGTAGGATGAGAAGACAGTGTGCTCTTTTGGTTACACAAAGTATCACATGAATCAATCAAGCTCACATAGAAATGAATGTATCAGCCAAACAGAAGATAAACAAGAAGGACAGGAGTTACAGATGCAAATGGTTTAAGAAGAGATGATGTGATAGCTACAAACAGTTCAAGACAGTACACATTGAAAACCCAAAAAGGAGAACACAACTGAAGAAAATGGGAGCAACTAATGCGAGTACTACTTTTGCGGTTATTCAGTGATCACTTGCCTATGATTAATTTGGCTCTGGCATCTCCTTGGTTGATCTGGAATTGGTCTCCTAGTCCAAACTGAGCCATCAATAGCCAAACCAAGCTGATGAGTTCTCCACCTTTGCTGAGCTGAGCTGCGTGCTCTATAGCGCCACATTTAGTTGCTGCATAGCAAAGCAACTCAACCCACACTTGGCTCACTACTTTCCACATCTTTGTGTCGGCCGTTTCATCTTTCGAATCCTCCTCTGAGCCTTGAGACTCCTGATCGTTCGTCTCTGAGCCTTGAAGCTTCTTTTCCTTCTCTGAGCCTTGAAGCTCCTTGTCCTTCTCTGAGCCTTGAGCCTCCTTTACCTTCTCTGTGCCTTGAAGCTTCGTGTTCGTGTCCTTTTCTGAGCCTTGAGGCTTCTTTTCCTTCTTCTTTTCCTTCTCTGAGTCTTCAAGATCCATGTCCTTCTTGTAGCCTTGAAGCTCCTCTGCCAGCATGCTGCCATCAAACAGCACAGACTTGCTTCGATCACCTTTCACGTCGATAGGTTCAGCTTTTGCCGGAGCTGCCACAGATAAGATTGCCTTGCAGGCCTCAAATATATGGCCATCCTTGATATGTCTCCTTTGGAAGAACCTCTTAGCCTCCTCGCACGTGTCTCTGAATCTTATCTTTCCAATACCCACAACAGCTGACATCAGAGTGGGTTGCATCATCATGAGGTACATCATGTAGTCTGAAAGGATTTTGCTGAACTCCCGATAGCTATGGTTTTCTACGCTGCCAGCTTCTGTCTGGTATAAGAGCTCAGTGGCAATATGCCACACAAGAAGGCTCTGATCATAATCCATTTCCATCACATAACGTAGAAGTTTCTCACGCTTTTTTTCTGTTTTTTCGTTTTCACCTTGTATGTCGCGCAGAGTCCAGTCACCTCTAGCAGCAGACACCCTCATGGCGCTTTCTGAGTCGTCAGCGAAACGGGATTTGTTTTTAACTTCTTTGAATATGTGTTCCCATAGATCCATGGTGAGACGATCACTGGATGTGAAGATCATCTCCTCTAGCTGGGCTTGGATGCCAAAGAATTCCAGAAAACTTTTGATCGCACGACCAGGTAGACGAGGAAGGTAAAATGTGCAGTAGAAGCAAAACCTTAGATACTCTTCATTCACCCACTTATGATTTTTGCACCAAAGACTTAAGTTATGGTCAATCCACTTGAAAATCTTGTCACTTCTTTCTTTAATTGCATTGAAACAGAATGCAATGCCTGTTCCAATTCCTCCCAAGGCATCTCCAATGCGAGTGAATTTGATAAACTTGTCAAAATTCTCGTGTAAGAAACCCTTGGTGTCATGGATTCGTTTCGGCCTTATCCATAGGCAGTATTCAATCAAATTGTGTGCATGTACATACTCAGACCACCTCCGAACCAGGAACATAGTGTCCAGCACTCTATGCATCTTCATAGCTTTTACCTTGGGGAATTTTTCATCTGTGGGAAGACGTGTTTCATCCTTGGGACGTCTTTTATCTGTGAAACATACATACTTCTCCTCCTCCTTCGTCCTGAAACTGAGGTACCTGTTTAGATTCTTGACGAACCAGCTTTCGTGTTTCTTATCTTTATTCTCTGTATTGCCTTTATTGTCTTCATCTTCGTCATCCTCAATCTCATCCTTCAACTTCCACAATCTGACAAACGTCCAGTCGGATAGGCAGAACATGATAAGAGCAATGGAATCCAGAGCTATTCCTCCAATCAGCAATGCATAAGTAAGGCCAACATCAAATTCCCCATATTGGTGCTTCTTCTTGCCTTGGAAGATTCGGAGGGCTGCGATGAGGCACCCCAGGGCAATGAATCTGAAGATGAGTCCTATCCAGTTATGCAGAATCTCAGCTTTCGTGTAAAGAGCTTCGTAGATAAAATTGAGTTCAACCTCTAAGATGCGTAGAGCTTCATTTGCTTCAAGTGAGCTAAAGAACCTCTTGCTTTCAGCTCGTTGTTGAAAGGTAAAGATAAGATCAACCACAAGACCTTTGAAGATGTTGTAGTACTTATAAGCGTACTGGAGAATATTAAGCTCAGTGAGTTTCTCAGGCCTAACCTTGGCACCGGCTTTTGGATCTTTCTCAGGCTCGTCAATCTTGATGATCTTTGTAGGCATCTTCATATCTTTCTTAGCTTTATATTCCTCCATGAGCTTTGCGTAGTTTGGTCCAGGATCAGGCCGCTGGATCATGGAATCCTTGAACTTATCAAGACTCGCCAAATACAACGCTAACGTCCTCTCCACATACTTGATAATTCCGGTAGCAAACACCAGCAAAATAGGTTTCCAAAGAGCATTGGGTATCGATTGCAAAAGCACATAGACTGTTGCAACGGACTGAAAGAAGAGACCCAACAAGTGCCTAAGCCATAGCTCATTATCTTCAAGAGCAAGAGCAGTGATTGTATCCGGACCACCAAGATGCAAGAGCAAGAAAGGAACCCAAAAGGCTAAGAGCTCGCTGTTTTTAGCCGGCTCTCCGGGCTTCGGATCGTCTCCTTGACTATCAGAGATTTGTCCAGCGGCGAAGTTGGCAGCCCAATCAGCAAGAAGGTAAGCTGACCAGATCAAAGAGAGTAATAATTTTCTTGATGTGCGCTTTCTTTGAGGAGCAAAGAAAATGAGAAATGTTTGAAGGCTGAGACTGAAGATTAAGGTACTTCTGATACTCCATACGTCCCAGATTTTCTTGACAGGCTCTGGGATTGGGTTCACCATCTTGAAACTGTTTTAGTTTCTGATTTTGCTGGAAAAGACCAGAACTGGTGGTTTGGAGACACAACACAGATGCATCTAAGAGGTTTGACTTTTTTTTTTTCTGGGTTAACTATGAGTTTTTTTGTGTGTGTGAAGGTGTGAGTTATTCTGGGATGACAGCCATTGGAGGCACCTTGAAGACCTGAGGTTAGTCAAATTATGTTCGTAGAGCTCTCAAGTCTTTCTGTTTGTCTTTTTTTTTAAAAAAAATATGAATTTTAAAGGTAAATAAAATGATTCTTGTTGCTGTCAGTTTTTTTTTACTGTTTACCTTTAAAAAAAAATGTGAAAACATTGATTTGATTAGTATTATTATTATTCTTTTATTTTTTTTGGTGGCCAAAAATTAAAACACTGATTCAAGGCTCCACTAATTGTCCTTGAAAATGAAATGATATATTATCTTTGTCATTTTCTTTCCTTTGATTTCGTTTTAGATCGTGGAATGGGTTCAAACATGTTTAATTGGATATATGAGGTTATCTCAAGTTGCCTGAAAAATTGGAATGAAAGAGTACTGACAACTTTTGCCATGTGAACTCTTGGTATTTCTCCAAGAAAACATGTAAGTAATTATATTTTATTTTTCTAAAAATTATAATACGTTATCCCTAAACCTGTTTATATTTATTATTTTTGTTTGTGCTAAAGATTGCGTGTATATATATCATTTAAGTAAAAGAAAGACAGTGGCGACAAAGAAAAGAATTAAAGTAAAAAGCAATTGACGATAAATCGTATTTTTGCAAAGCAAATTCGAATAATAATGTCGAATTGAAGACCCTACTTCTTGCTCAGTCATTTTCTAATAAAAAAAATTGCATTTCATGGGCCCAACTTGGGAACAATTATTATTATATGATGTGGCTAATAATTTTGTTTTCCTATCCGAATAGAATATTAAATTGAATTTGCTGAGCAAATAAATATATTATGGTTTTTACACTCCCAATATTAAAATCCCACGTCTTGTCCTCATGTGGTGCACAATACTCGGAATGAGAGTTTTAGCTTACTTTATTTTATATTGTAATATATCAGGCCTTTAATTTTACAAGTACAGCTGGACATAAGCTAGAAAATATTACAGTTGGCCATTTTATAATCGAAGTATTAGTACGACGACTTTTGGTATCAATTTTACGACGACCTCTAATGTGGGTCTTTCAATTTTATTTTCCTACAATGATTTATGTATCTATCAACGTGGGAACAGCGTATTTTACTGTCTACATTTCTTATAAGTAATTTTATGCCAGACCATTTGCATTTATGTGTATTTTAAGATAACTTTGACAAATTCTAATACCAAATAACTAAAAATCCACCATAACAATTAACAAGTAAATATACTTATGATATAGAGTTTTAAAAGATTAATGATTTTTACTCTTCTCTGTCAAGTTAGAGTTTAAAACTGCAAAGAATATTTTTGTTTATGTTAGCAAAAAAGAAAGTAAAAAGACGAGAGATAGAAAGAAAAAAATTAGAGATGGTTTTGTAATTTAAAAC
The DNA here is from genome assembly GCA_900406245.1 of Odontarrhena argentea. Lineage (NCBI taxonomy): Eukaryota > Viridiplantae > Streptophyta > Magnoliopsida > Brassicales > Brassicaceae > Odontarrhena > Odontarrhena argentea. Next base: position 16,078 of record OVAF01000325.1, on the reverse strand, counting down.
GGTTCGTAGTGATTTTCACACCTCCTCTCTCTTTCTTCTCTTCTCATCTTCTTTGCTACTTGGTGTTGAATCCACCTGCAAAAACTTTTTTTTTTGTGTTGTCTCAAGTTCTTGCTTGAAAATGACTACAGAAGATTCATCACGCAGATCAAAAACTGCAGACTTCGTAACAAACTTCAAAACTAAATACGCAGAATGGGAATCAAAGACAGTTGGTGATGAAAAAAAAGATGATGTTCCTGCAGGAGCAGAGGCGAAAGAAGAGGATCGTGAGGAAACTGATTCTGAAGCTCCTAAAACCATCTTTGGTTTCGAGAACGAGATCAAGTCAATGGAGAACTTCTTGTTGGACCAGAAGGTATACAAGGAGTTCAAGAATCTTGTGATTGTCGGAGAGTATGGTGTCGGGAAGACAACACTGTGCAAGATGATATTCAACAAAGACCAAGTGAAGAGTGTTTATGCTCCAAGAATTTGGGTGTCTATGCATAGCACGGAACCTAAGGAAGGCCTTAATGGGAAGATATGTGTGTTGAGGAAGATCTTGAAGTGTCTTGGAGTTGAAGACGAGATGTTGGAATACATCAAAACAGAGGCGGAAGAAGAGTTTAATACCAAAGCCGAATCCGGAAACCGTGATAGAGAGAGTTGGGAGGAGGAGGAGCTCGCTGCTCTGCTCTATGCACTTCACTTGAATCTGAGGTGGAAGAAGTATCTGATTGTGATTGATGATGTGCGAGATAAGGACAATTGGGATGAGAAGCTTGATGAGAAACTCAAGGAGGATGAGATATGGGGAAAGCATCTTTCAGATGGATTCCCTAAAGGGTCTGGTGGGAGAGTCATTTACACTACCAGGGATAATGATCTTGCCAAAAAGCTAGTTGCAGAGGAACATGAGATCCATCGTCTTTGGCCTCTGACTGATATTAAGAGTGTCTGGGACATATATGAGGCAGCGTACAAAGAGGAAGATAACACAAGAGAGCTTCCAAGGAACGACAAGAAATGCTATGATGAGCTGATGAACAAGTCTCGTGGTCTTCCTCTGGCTGCTAGACTCCTGGCCAAGCTTGACCCCGTGTTTCTTGACGATGAAAAAGCCCCAGATGATCCTAAAGATGGAGCAGGCGAACAAGGTGGCCAAGCCAACCAGGACAGCGCAGGAGGAAGTGGATGAACCCGACTTAACCTGTCGGCTCAAGATTGCTCATTATCAACCTTGTTTGTTTCTCTTGATTTCTTGTATGTGTTTTCTGTTTGAGGTTCTCTGTTTGTCACTCTGTTGTATCAATAAACCAGAATCTCTGAGAAGAGTTTCTTTAGTGCAACAATGTTTCATAACCTTGCAATCTAAAAGAGATAGTTCCTTGTCTACCTACTCTTGTTGATCAAGGTTGATGATTATTACATCTATCTTTAGTCTCTGAACTTCTACACAGAGACATTTTAGATCTACTCAGTATATCATAAATTTATGATACATTTCTTATTCCTTCACAGGTTTCTTTAGAACAACAAGCATTACAGAATAAGCAAAGCAAACACTCCAAACTCCTTTATTCAACTGTTCACAAACAAACAACACTTGAAAGCCAAACCAGCAAAACATCAATGGGAAATGAAAAAGCAAACACCAAACAACAACAACAATGAAAAGGAAAAACAATGTGGACGAAAACTTGAGAAACCATAGAAACTCTTAGTTCCGAGTTACTTAGACTTGGCCTTGCGCCAAATTCCAGTTCCATCGCAGGGGCAGAGACTAACTTGAGGGCATTGATACTTCTCCAAGAATTCCAGTTTTGGAAAGCAGATTTCGCTCAGCTCCCTCCACTCCACTTTTAGCCTAGGAAGAAATTTCAGACGTAAAACCTTGACAGTGCAATTGGTTGGTTTCTCAGGTAGTGACTTTCCGAAACTAGTGAGTTCGATTCCTCCTTTAATATAAAGTTTTTCCAGATAAAGTAGCTTTTCAGGCTCAAGCCATTCGGGAAGAACTGCACCAGGTAAACACTGCAGATCCAATTTCCTCAATGACTCGGGAATCCCTGGTTTTTCAGGTATTTTCACCTTCTCACCTACAATCTTGGTCACCACTCTTCCCCATTTCCAACCGTCCCGTTTCTTTGTTTCCTCAGCAGCAGTTCCATTTGAGCCCTTGTCCTGAAGACGCTTATTTATACCTCCCCATGCCACTTTCAACTTTTCCAGCTTTTTGAATTCCTTAATAGCCAAGAACAGACGATCCACAGTGAAATCCCCTTTGTTTATAATGATGCTTAGCTTTCTCAGCTTCTTCAAGTGCACCAACTCAGCCAGTAGGCATACCGTCTCATCGTCAGTAGCATCACTAACCACAAAGCCCTTGAGAACCTCCAAGTTATCCAGCCACGACAACCTCTTAGGCATGCGATCTATCATGTAACAATCTGTAATATCCAAGTAGATCAGCTTCTTTAGTGAATCTATCTTGTCTGGAAGTTTCTCCAGATTATAACAAGCCCTGAGGTCCAAGATGATCAGCTCATGAAGCTTACAGACAGCATCGTGGAGTCTTTCTATTCTTGAGATCCCTTGAAAACTCAAAAGCTTGAGTTTTGTCATATGCTTTAAGTTTCTCATAAGCTCCGGATTCTCTACTTCGATGTGACGCATGGCGGTTCTCTCCCATCTACCCAAATAAAACACCTTGAGAGCATCATACGTAGAGTTTGATAGATTACCAAAGTTCTTCTGCCCTGAGGGTTGTTCCTCAGAGAACCACTTGAATGTGAAATCCGGGAACCGCTCAGAAACATTGAAGACGGATTCAATCTGATGTATGCTATCCATATTTTTTGCTTTTGCTTCTTTCTGGGTTGACGAGTCTTCCACAAGGCATACCTTTTGCAGATCTGATTTGTGCATGGTTGGCTTCTTCTCGTCTGCATGATAAATATCAAAGAGTCCTATCTCTTTGGAGATAAGAACCAATGCAGAATGCACAAAAGGGGTCATCTTATAGCTATTTGGCTCCAGTTTGCGTTTGTTTTCAACCGGTTCAATCAACTTTTTCTCCTTGAAATCGTCTAGAATGGCCTTCACAACATCTTCAGGTCTGTCTTTCTCAGGTCTGTCTTTGTCATGGCGACTGCCCTTCTTCGATTTGACATTAACAGGCAGATTGCTCTCTTCGGGTTTGATTTTATCAGGCAGAATGCCCTCCCCAAGCCACCAATACATGAGCATCGTTCTATTCACCTCTTGATTCTCCGGGAACACGGCCAAGCTCAGCAGGCAGATCTTCCACTCATCATATTTAAGCTCTTTGAATTTCTCTTGTACATCTTTAAAAACAGCGCGTTTTGTTAGATCTTCTTTATTTGCATGGATCCCGGGCAAGCAAACAATTCCTTTGCCGTTATTTTCCACATAGCCATCTTGAGAATCTGATCCTCCGCCTTTCGTACGCTTCTTAGGCAACAGAGGGACCTGACACATCAAGTTAAAGATCTTCTTGTTGATATCCTCCAGATCTTTCTTCATACCCTTGGTCAACTTGGAGGAATCCTTTTCCAGCTTCTTAAACAGTTTATCAAGTGGAGTAATATGTTTCTGCACCTCATCACCAACTTCGCTGCGAAGATCTTGCAACTTTACCACATCCTCCTGGAGCAAACGCAGATTACGTCGCAGCTTAGGGATATAACGCTCAGATTCATCCTCCTTACGAACACTGTTAAGCTTCTTATACTTATTAGCGGCAGGGTTTCCTGAATTGGTAACATCGCTCCTGGACTTTGATAGTTTTATATCGTCCTTAGAGATATGATCAAATTTACTATGCAGCTCATCCACAATTGTGAGGATACTCTTGATTGCTTTCGCTGGATCATCTGACTTTGACTCCACTTCCGGATCTTTTGAAATTGGCTTCTGTTCCTTCGTTGGCTCCAAGTTAGGCAGAGGCGGATCTGTCTCCTTCGGAGACTCCTCGGTAGGCATGACACCTTCTTAGTGGTCAAAGACCTTTCTTCTCAGCTTTCAAAAGAAACCAATCTGCAAAATCTTGAAACCAACAAGAAACAAATTGCCAGACAACCAAAATGTTATCAGTTATGATGACAATGGATAAATCCTTACACTATACATGTCTGAAATTTACATAAGCACAAACTCTTACTTCTATCTCTCACTTTTAACGATCCAAACAAAATCAAGGAATCAAGAAAGAAAAGATCCTGAGTAATCGCAAAGCAAGGTTGAACAGTAATGGATTCTCAAATATTTCTATAACTCAGCAATCCACCATCCGACCTAAGATAATCTGATAAAGAAAGTTTTAATCTTTTCTCTAGAAAAGCTTCTGCCCATTCCGCAATAAAAATGAAACTATCAATCGGAGAGAGGAATTGATTCTGACCTGTTTCACCGGAGAAGAAGCATCTTTGGGTCTCCTCCGTTGCAACTCTAGTCAATTTGCCAAATAGGCATATATTAAGAATGAGACCAAACAAGGAAAAAACAACTAGCAGTTTTATAAACTTTTTTTTTCTTGTGTTCTTTTTTTTTTTTCTCAAGCTTTTGTTTTTGTAGATTTTTTAATGTTCTAAGCTTTTTGGTATGCTTTTAATGTTCTAAGCTTGAATTAGTTTTATTATTTTCAATACAAAAATTCTTGAAAAAAAAGTAAAAAACTATACAGTTTTATAAATTTGTGTGTGTTTTTTTTTCTTTTTTGACAACTTCACAAAAATAGGTTTGAACCTTAGAGTTTTTTTTTTTTTTCTTTTTCTTTTTTGGTCACTAAACCTGACTTTCTTCAATGCAAAATCTACTAGATTGATTATTCAGGCATGACTCAAGATACCATGGATAGACGGGGAAGAAAAATGAATATGAATGATAATTTATAATTCATGAAATCCAATATATACAAAAATACAACAAATCAGAATAATGTTTCAATTTTAATATTACAAGTGAATAATAAGTAGAAACCGTTTTATGTAGTGATTAATGAAGAATTTACTAATACTTTTACACCAAATTTTCTGAATTATGCGAATTAAAAGAAGCAAGATTAATAGATATTTTCAGCACAATGCAAGTATAATCATTAATGAACTATTTAGAAAATGTCCACTTTCTAAACATGAAATCCTAAAATTATACTTAATTTAGATTTAGAACAGAAAACAAATAAAATATTCATTAAAATATTTGATGAGAAAACATATTTCGTTTCTTTTATAGTTTTTTAAGAGGATTAAAATAAGACTAAATTGTTTTACTTAGAAAAAACCATTCACTATCGAGTATTGACTATTCAATGTACAAATACTAAAAGTTATTGTGGAAATTGGAAAGTAATATATGGGACGATAGACAGATTTTCTTTGATTCTTTAGGTGTTGGGAGATTCACGTGGACGATTTACATAGTCGAAGACAGTTCTCCAGCTTGAAATGGAGAGCATGGCGAGTCACAGAGTGGGAAAGTAGCTTTCGATCATACCTCAAAACTAATACCTCTATCGTCGCTTCTTTAGAACCACAAGCATGACAGAATTGTCAAAGGAAACACTCCAAACACCTTTATTTCAATGTTCATAAACAAACGACACACGAAAGCCAAACAAGCAAAAGATCAAATGGGAAATGAGTTAAATCGACAAACTCTCAGTTCTGAGTTGAGTAGACTTTGGGATTACGCCAGATTCCTATTCCATCGCAGGGGCAGAGACTAACTTGAGGGCATTGATACTTCTCCAAGAATTCCAGTTTTGGAAAGTAGATTTCACTCAGCTCCCTCCACTCCACTTTTAGCCTAGGAAGAAACTTCAAACGTAAAACCTTGACAGTGCAATAGGTTGGTTTCTCAGGTAGTGACTTTCCGAAACTAGTGAGTTCGATTCCTCCTTTAATATAGAGTTTCTCCAGAAAAAGAAGTTTTTCAGGCTCAAGCCATTCGGGAAGAACTGCACCAGGTAAACACTGCAGATCCAATTTCCTCAGTGACTCAGGCAGCTTTGGGTCTGGAAGTTTTTTAGACTTCTGAGGCTCTTGTTCTGTGGCAGCATCGTTCTTAAATAAGTATGTCGCCGTTCTGTCGAAGAACTTTTGTACTGCCCCACTAGCAGTTGCGGCTTTATCTTGTTCATTAATCCATCCCCATGCCACTTTCAATTTTTCCAGATTTTTGAATTCCATTATAGCCCTGAATAGATCCTCCACACTGAGCTTCCCTTTGTTTATTGTAATGCTTAGCTTTCTCAGCTTTGTCAACTTCTCCAACTCAGCCAGCGTGCAAACCGCATCCTCGTCAGTAGCATCACTAACCACAAAGCCCTTGAGAACCTCCAAGTTATCCAGCCACGACAATCTCTTGGGCATGCGATCTATCATGTAACATTCTGTAATGTCCAAGTAGATCAGCTTCGTTAGCGAATCTATCTTGTCTGGAAGTTTCTCCAGATTATAGCAAGCTCTGAGGTCCAAGATGATCAGCTCATGAAGCTTACAAACAGCATCGTCAAGTCTTTCAATTCTTGAGACCCCTTGAAAACTCAAAAGTCTGAGTTTTATCATATGTTTCAAGTTTTTCATTAGCTCTGGATTCTCTACTTCGATGTGGCGCTTGGCGGTTCTCTCCCATCTACCTAAATAAAACACCTTTAGGGCACTGTAAGTAACTTTTCGCATACGAGCAAAGGCTTTATTCCGTGAAGACTGCTCCACCGAAAACCACTTGAATGTGAAATCCGGGAACCTCTCAGAAACATTAAACACTGTTTCAATGTCCTTTGCCTCCATTTTACTTGCTTTTGCTTCTTTCTGGTTTGACGAGCCTTCCACAAGGCAGACCTTGAGTAGATCTGATTTGTTCATGGTTGGCTTCTTCTCATCTTCATGATAAATATCAAAAAGTTTTATATCCTTGGAGATAAGAACCAACGCAGAATGCACGAAAGGGGTCATCTTATAGCTATTTGGCTCCACTTTGCGTTTGTTTTCAACAGGTTCTATCAACTTTTTATCTGTGAATTCCTTAAGAATGGCCTTCACAGAAACTTCTGGTTTAGCGCCATCAGGAAGAATTCCCTCCCCGATCCACCAATACATGAGCATCGTCCTATTCACCTCTTGATTCTCTGGGAACACGGCCAAGCTCAGCAGGCAGATCTTCCATTCCCAAGATTCAAGCTCCTTGAATTTCTTTTGTACATCTTTGAAAACCGCGCGTTTTATGAGATCTTCTTTATTTGCATGGATCCCGGGCAAGCAAACAATACCTATGCCGTTATTATCACCACCATCTTCAGTATCTAACCCCCCTGGTTTTCTGCGTTTGCTAGTCAACATAGGAACCTCACACATCAAGGTGAAGATCTTCTTGTTGATATCCTCCAGATCTTTTTTCATACCTTTGGTCAACTGTGTTGTCGAGGTACCTTTCACTTTTGTGAGTAGTTTGTTGAGCGGGATCATTTGTCTAGCCACCTCTTCAGCAACACCTTCGTTTAGTTCTCTTACCTTCTCCACGTCATGCTGTAGCATCTTGAGATTACGTTGTAGCTTCTGAATCGAATTTTCGTACTCTTCCGGTTTCAGGAAATTCTTTGGTACACTTACTGCTGAGCGCAGAGCCGTCTGCTTGTCATCAGTCATAGGAGAGACAGTCGTAGTAATAGCCATGCTCCTAGTCTTCCTTAGTTCTTCTGGCTGATCCAAATTTGAAAATTTTGCAAGCAACTTATCCACAATCTCACGGATCTTTTCGATTGTTGGTCCTGGATCATCTACTGCATTTGACTTTGCTACTGGATCCGATTTGGGGATCGGTGGCAGATCCGTCTTCTTCAAGGGATCCTCCGCAGCCATGACACCTTAGTGGTCAGAGCCCTTTCGACTCAGCTCTTTAAAAAAAAAACAATCTTGAAAGCAACCAGAAAAATTGCCCCAAGGAAACAACTAAAACGTTATAAAATTTGATAATAGCTAACTCAGGATGAAACTCAAGTCAAAATGAAGGATTTAAGAAAGATAGCGAATAGGTCACAGAGCAAGGTTCAACAGTAATGGATTGTCAACAAAAATTATAAATCAGCAATCCACCATACGACCTAAGATATAATCTGATAAAGAAAGGTTGAATCATTTCTATTAGAGAGGAATTGATTCTAACCTGGTTCACCGGAGAAGAAGCAAGTCAAGCAACCCTGGGTCTCTTTTCTTACAACTTCAGTCAATTGCCAAATATGCCAAATAACGAGACTAAAGACAAAAAAAAAAAAAAAAAAAGGGTTAATTTGCTTCAAAAAAAAAAAAAAAAAAAAAAAAACTAAACACTTTTATTAACTATTTTGGTGCTTACTATTTTGGTCTTTGATCCAACTTGAAAAAACATGGATTAATCAGATTATGGGTTTACTAGTGTTGTATATTTTTATGATGTTGAAATGTTGTTAAAACTTATAACTAATTATAACATAATTTTTACGTTAATCAAAATTATTTACACAAAATAAATCTATATGAAAGTTTAAACAAGAAAGCATAAGGAATTTTAAGTATATAATACTTTTGGAAAAATTTGTATAAAGTTTAGAATAAATTACTTATTTAGATACAAAAAAAAACTTAACAAATGCTTCTATAAATTTAATAATTTATTAATTATTAGATAAATTTTAATCAGCCGATAAAGTAATACTTACTTTATTAATTATAGAATCCAGATCCTTAGTTTGGAAACGAATGGGGTTTTGAATAAAACTTTAAAGACATGAGAGAAGTGGAGGGGCATATGGCTAACATGAAAACTCGGAATGAGTTGCAAACTAGATAAGAGAAAAATCAGACTATTGATAAAAAATTGGAAAAAAAAATAGCAAAAGAATAAGAACGTTGGAGACTAGGTTTGACTAGAATTATTGCTATTGTGAAATGGCTTGCTAGCTTTATGTGGGTCAAATGAGACGCTTTAATAAGATAGTAATGGTAATCTTTAGGGATGATTGAATCAATTGCTGAATTTGATTTGGTTATGCAAGATCATAAGGCGTATTCATAGTCATGAAATTCATCATCATTATCTTGGTCATAGAATTCAAAATGAGTTGATTTCTCTTTTGGCTCATAAGGTTCAAAATTCTATTGTGGAAGTCATTAAAGATGCCAAATATTTCTCAATCATTCTTGATTGTACACCGGATGTGAGTCATCAAGAACAAAGGACTATAATAGTACGATGTGTAAGAATGATATATTAAAAAATTCAAATAGAAGAGTACTTCTCAGAGTTTGTAGTTGTAGATGATACATCGGGATTGAGTCTTTTTGTTAAAATAATAGATGTGCTAAAATCTTTAGGACTTGATGTTGCTAATATGAGAGGTCAAGGTTATGACAATGGTTCTAATATGAAAGAAAAAAATCAAGGGGTTCAAAAAAGATTGCTTGACACTAATCCTAAAGCATTATATATGTCATGTGCTTGCGAGTCATAATCTTGGAGTTAATGATATGGCTCATTTTTGTTTGAAAGCTTTTTTTTTTTTTTGTAGCTTTGCAACATATATTCGTTTTATTTTCAATTTCCACGAAAAGATGGAAATTTTGCTTGATCATGTTCCCTTGTTGACTGTTAAATATGTTTCTAATACTTGTTGGGAGAGTCGAATCAAAAGTGTTAAAGCTGTTAGATATCAGGCTCCTCAAGTACGATTAGCATTATCGATTTATATGAATCTTGTGACGATGCTATAACAAAAAGTGAAGCTGGAAGCTTAGCTGCTTCACTTGAGAATATGAAGTTCATACTTGGTATGACTATTTGGTATGAGATTTTGTTTGTTATGAAAACAGTTAGAAAAATTACAATCCAAGTTCATTTGCATTGGTATTGCTATAAAACAGTTAGAAGGTATCATGTCATATTTTGGAAAGTATGTAAATGAAGGTTTTGATTCTTGTTCGAAAGTGGCTCAAGGTCTTGCTTATGATATGAATGTTGATCATATATTTCTAAGTAAACGTCGTGTCTTTATAAAGAAAAAAAAAACAGTTTGATGAGAATGATCTCGATGAACAAGGATTATCAGTTGAAAACGAGTTCAGAGTAAATTATTTTCTTGTTGTTGTGGATATGGCTATCTCTTCGATGAAGAATATATTTGAACAAATGGCTACTTTTGAAATAGTTTTTGGAATTTTGTTTGACTCATTGAAATTAAAATCACTTGATGAAAATGAGTTAAAAGAGCATCGCATTAGTTTCCACCAAACATTTTCTCATGAAAGTGTCTCTGATGTTGATTTAAATGAATTTTATTCTGAACTGAAAGATTTAATTACAAATGAATTTACCTAACATGATTTTGCATCGGGTAAAGCTCGAAAAAACCGATTCATGTGATCAATATTTTTTAATAAAAACTATTGTATCTTTCTTTTTTTAACAGATCCAGTGGAAGAGGAGTGCATTTCAAATGGCACAACACAAGGTTGAAGAAATTCATAAACAATAGCTAGCTTTTTTGTTTGTGGAAGAGTAAGATGATTGTGCATAAGCTTTATGAATCATGTTTATGGGATCGTGAATCTGTTCTAGTTATTTTGGTGTTCTTCCGTATTTAGACTTTTTTCACAAAATTTTGTTGTTGGATTTTATTATAATATATAAAAAGTTCTTTTTTGTATTATTTCTATGTCGCCCGAAGGCTACTCAAATGTTTGGGTCGGTGCTGGCAATGGGGGTGGTCTACCGGGTAAGTTGGGGCAATAAATGAAATGAATTAATCTTTGAAGGTTTCTAAAGTGGTGGGATCATATGATTAGCTAATCAGGTTAAATATTGATTGAATAATGCATGTGGCCGGAATAGCATGTAAGTTGTAACTATTAAACGGACAAAGCAAAAAAGGGGGAAAAAAAAAAAAAACAATCAGAGACTTTGCATTTAAAGAGATGACTTTGGAGAGTGCTCTGGATTAAAAAAAGACCAAGACTTTTGAATTATAGATATTAAAAGTTCAATAATTGTGAGATGAGCTGTTCAGATATTTAAATGATGAAAGATAATACTAGTTGATGTCTACATGTTGCTAACAAGTAACAACATAAATCACGTCTTCTATTTAGCACGTGATATATTAGGTAAATTATCTAACTTAGTACAAGTGGGAACCCATTCAATTCCAAATAACATTGACTCGAGTCACTCGACTATATATAAAGTAAAGGGAGTTGAGGAAAAACAAAAATCATCAGGCCCACGAATATTAATTGTTCATAGTACAATATGACCCTTGGAAGAGAAATAGTTAAAAACAGAACTTTTCACTTACTATCTTTCAAAATCTACCATCCTCTAAATTTATTTTTAAATATATCACATTTTATTTTGTAAAGAATCCTTACATTTGACTTATTTGTTAGCGTTTAGGACTCTAGAGTTTAGGGTTTAGAAAAATTATAAGGTTTAGAATTTCCTTTAAGGTTTAGGTTTTAGGATTTAAATTTTTTAAAATTAGGGTATTATATGTAATAACTATAAGAATTTAGAGATTTTAGGGTTCAGTTTTTAAAAGGTTAGGGTTTGTGAGTGGTGAAACATATTTTTAGGGTTTAGGATGTTGGTTTAAGGGTTTTTAAACCCTAAAACCAACATTATAAATCTTAAAACTCTATAAACAAAATTTTGAAAAAGTAGTACATTTAAAAATATTCCTTCCTTAATGATATATTTAAAAAATGTTTATGGAAAAAGTGGTAAATTTAAAATTCTTCCTGACCTACCAAAGACCATGCACAGCACGTACGTTCATAGTGGAAGTCCGGAAGACTAGAATAATTCTATAATCATATATATAAAATGAAATTATTTAGTTTTTATTTATCTTGTAATGGCTAAATTAGGAAGACTTGGGGTGCAGAGAATGTTATTCATTTAAGGGTTTTTTTTTTTGTTAAGCGGTTGTCAAAATATAATCTTCTTTTGTTGTAATCAATTATCTGACTTAAAATTTATTGAAAGTCCATATGTAAAGCCAGATTTGTTTTAAATATCTTCATTAATGTGTAGCATTACTACTTTACCAGTATGCACATGCGAGCCTTGAATTGTTCAAAGTATTTCGATTTCTAGTTGTTAATTTGTAGTAGTAATATTTTAAGACGAATGGGTCATCATACAGCTGTTTTGTTTTGTCTTATTCCTAAAGTATTAATTAGTTGGGAATAAAAAGAGTTTTTTTTTTTTCTTAACAAAAAAAAAAACTCTTTCCTTTCTTTTTACTCACTATATAATAATTTCAGTTGCCACAAAAAAAAAAAAAAAAAACTGTTTCCTTGGACAGTTGCACAAACACCAATAATGGAATCCCATAACATATAATCCGACCAATTGCAAAAGAGTCCGACGAATATCAAATGATCAAAAACATTAAAAATAATTAGAAATATCGTTTGGAGATAGCGGTTGAGTATTTATGTGTGATTGGTAACATATTTACGGTTGAATAGTGCTAGTATGTAATTTCTAAAAGATAGATATTTTTTGAAGTATATAATGATAGTTAAAAATGAAAATATGATAAGAAAGTAAAATATTATTTAAAATAAATAATTATTAAATTAACAAAATTATGTTATAAAATAAGATTTTTTAAGTGGCGAATAAACATTATTTGTTTTTTAAATATATTTTATTTATTCATATGTGATCAACCCATAATGAAATATCCGAGATTCGTTTTGGACTCATTCAAAAATAGGATATGTTACATGCACGAATCCAAATATTTTTATCTGAAAACATGGATATCAAGATCTAATACAAATATGTTATTTATATGTGATGTAGTTTTATAATAAAAAATACGTATTGAGATATCATCAAATCTAATTATTTATATAAATTTAATAGATTATGAAGATAAGTTATATTTTCTATTTAATTTTATTGATTAGTTTTATTTAATAATGCTAGGTAATTATTTTATTAATTTATGTGTCTAATCTTTGATAATATCACCATTTTTTACTGATAATACGAAAAGAGAAATGAAAATATTATTTATCTAAATAAAGTTGATATAAATAGTGTTATAAAATAAATTTATGTTGAAATCAGTTAAATACGCAAATAAATTGTACATATTTATATTTTTTATTTATGATTAAACTTTTATATATGTTTAAGATATAATCATATTTATATTTTTTATTCGTTTTGGACTTATTCTTAAGATATAATTTTATATATGTTTTTATTCACAATATCATTATAACTGCAATTTTTAATTTTCTAGGTAAATTTGATGCTAACTACCTAATTTAACCTTATGTATAATGCAGAATGTGAATACTTACGTATTATTGAGACTATAATATACTCTCTCTGTTCCATAAAGATAAAATTTTAAGGATTTCATACAGATTAAGAATACAATTAATATTACACAATTTTTCGGTATTTCACATTTTCCAATAAATCTAAATCAATAGTTATGCTTAAAACTCAATTATTATGTCTTGAAATTAACAATTCTGCATTGAAAACAGAGAAAATTCATCGTTTTAGAACATAATTTTTTGAAGAAAATTCATCTTTATGAAACGGAGGGAGTAATTTTTAATATGTTTTCTCAATTGAGTAAAACCAGTCAAAATGACTCTTTGTTAACGTACTACACTATTTTAACACACTAAAGTTTTATCATAAGAATCAAAACTTATTAAATAAATTAAATATGTAATTCATTAGTTTTTAAAACTGACGATTTATTAAGATTAATTACTCCTTCTCTTTCACAAAGAATGTCATTTTAATCATATGCACACATACTAATAAAATATATTACAATTTCCATAATACCCCTAAAAATCAATTGATTATTTATATTATAAATAAAAATTTAGGCTAAATTAGGATATTAATGTTTTTAAAAAAACTAATACGACAATCTTTGTGCAACGAGAAAACAAGTCCCAAACGACACTTTTTGTGAAACAAAATGAATAATAGAAAGTGCATTAAAACTCTAGAATCTAGTCGCAATATGGCTGAGCCTATTACATTATATCTTAAGAATTATATGGACAACTCAAATTAGAATTGTAAGTACTCAAATACTCAGATATTATTAGATTGACAAGAGTTTCTTTTTAAGTTTTATGTGAACTCGATCGCAATTCATTTTCTATGTCTAAAGCCCATTTGTGTGGTCCGGCCCAAGTCCATATACATATGTGATAGAATAATATCCATCCAAAGATTGACTTCACGGGATAAGGTTGCTAAATGTACAAGTTTTCTAATCTGATTAAAATATATGACAGCTTTTTATCAACCACACATTAAAATATATGACAGCTTATCTGATTCAAATAATGCATGTGGAGTTAATTATTGAAAAGAAAGAAAAAATAATTGGAGACTTTTCATATAAGAGAAGACTTATGGTGTGAATTCAATAAAGAAAGACCAAGAAACTTTATTAAAAATTAAAAATAACAAGTGTGAGTTTAAATAATGCATATGGTTAGCATAAAAATAATGCATGTGGAAGATAATTATTGGATAGAAAAAAGGAACAATCAGAGACTTTTTATCAAAGAGAAAGAGAAGACTTATGGTGTAAATTCAATATAGAAAGACCAAGAAAATTTATTAAAAATTAAAAATAACAAGTGTGATGGTTAGCATAAAAATAAAAAAATAATGCATGTGGAAGATAATTATTGGATAGAAAAAAGGAACAATCAGAGACTTTTTATCAAAGAGAAAGAGAAGACTCATGGTGTAAATTCAATATAGAAAGACCCAGACAAATTATAAAAGAAAAGTGTGAGTCTAGCTGTCATAATGCCAACATCGTTCTCACTGTCTACGTGTTGCTAACAACAAAATCACGTCTCCATCATCTCGCACTGATTTTTATTAACCATGGTTAAGTGACATCCTCATCTAGTCATCTGATTAATTGAAAATGGCAACCTTAATAACATTGAATAGAAAAGTAAGGTCGTCGATTAATATTAAATAGTCCATTCGTGATTTGGGGAATATATTTGATTAATCTTTATTAAATTACACATTATTCAGTGACAGCAAGATTATCACATCCAAAACACAAAATATAATTAAAGAGACGGTTTATAAATTCTCAACCCTAGGCAAAACGAAATTATAGGTTGCACATGCGAGCGTTGAAACCTTCAAGTAATTTGGTTAATATAATTCTTAATCCATCAGTAATCTGCACGACTGCACATGCGAGCCTTGAATTGATCAACTAATTCGATTTCTAATTGTTATTTACAAAGACTTATTCGTTTTAAAAGTCGTTCTAAAAAAATTAGCAAGTGGTTGTTCTTTATCAGACTAGTTGGGAATACCGAATGAATACGCATTTAAATTATGAGTAGTAGTTGGGAACTTGGGAGTAGTGAAATGTTACTGTTTCCTCGGACAGTTGCACAAGCACCAATAATGGAATCCCATGTGTAATCCAATTATTTTAATTATAAAAAATGTGTTTATAACTCGATTTCATGATATACAAATATCTAAAGGGCTTAGACCAAAAAAAAATTATATAAAAATTAAACGGGATAATTTGAAGAGTATGCTGTTTTTTCTTGTTAAACTATACTTTTTAACGGATTAGTTCTTAATCGGAGTGCTTAGCATCATGATTGAGCCTATGGCAATATATTTTAATTCTAAAATATACATATATTGTTCTGCTCTACATTATCACGTTAGACGACTTGAACTAGGAATCATTTTAATAAATTAGGATTAAAATATCACTACTCACGTTATGTACATATATTTGACGATAATGTATAAAAATATACGTATAGTTTTATAGTTAGGATTCTTTCTAGTTTTAAGTGAATCGATTGGAGCCATTTTTATTTGGTCAAAGCCCATTTGTGTGGTCCGGCCCAAATCATAGTACATACGAGTCTTTATTTATCTTTGGTCGTGTAGTATCTTCTCTTGATAAAGTTGGTACTTCCCTTGCTTCTAGCCCTGGGCATTCGGATATTCGGTTCGGTTCTGGGCGGGTATTTCGGGTTTC
>OVAF01000324.1:0-47193 GCA_900406245.1 Odontarrhena argentea | reverse complement strand
CTATATTTTTTTTCATTATTGTTGTGAATCATATATCATAGTGCTTTTAAATAAATATTCTATGTGTGTTAGGTACCAATAATTTAATTTGTTTAATTTCATTACATATATTTCAATCTTTTGTAACAAATACATTATCTTTTGATCATGCATCATCATTTTGTTTACTTGCATCACCAGTATTTTGTGTTTGTAAATGTAGAAGGTTTTCGCGGTGTACATGTAACATATTAACGACTTCAAATTTAGTGGTAATATAATAGCGATACTAACACAACTTCTTAGATTATACATCACCAGTTATAAAAAAATTAATGCGGTTTAAATGTGGAAGAATAATTTATCATGTGGGATGCTTCTAGCTACTCATGTTAGCCACTTAATAATTGCTATATTTTTCTGGTCACAATGTAAGCGAATGATAAAGTTTTGTAACATACTGAACTATGCATAATAAANTTTCAATTCATAATTAATAGTAAGTAGTCTATATATATGAAAAAGGTATCAACTACACAAAGTTTTTTCGAAATAGAATTATGATTCTGATTAGAGATTTCTTTAAAAAACCTAAAAGAATCATGATCAAGCATATAAATTTAATTCCTATAAAAAAAAATTGGCTTGGGGGCCCTAAGCGGTTGCTTATCTTGTCTACCCTCAAGTCCGGCCCTGGATTGGCATAATCTAAAGTTTGGATCCCTAAGGACCCTAACATAATCTCCAAGTGTTTTTATCCTAATATCTTTGTTAAATTTATCAGAGATGATTGCCTAGTTAAAAGTTACAAATCTAAGTTTTTTTTTATATATATAAATAGGGGGAATATTGTAAATTATGACTGTAAAATAATTTTAATTTGTATTTGTTATGCCAATCAAATAACATTAGCTATTGCCACTTGGAGTCCCTACTATAAAAGACACGATTTAATGGATTCCCTTTTGTTTAGCTGTATGATAATTTATCTTATCAAACTTTTATAGCTCAATATTATAATTTAAGTTTTTCAGTTATTTTTGGGTTATAGTGGTACCCTAGTGGAGTGTAGAACCAAAAACAAATCTCATCCGCTAAGCTTAAAAACTATTCAATAATTTACAATGTGCATTATTCATTTTGGACGTCCCTACCTCGTAAAATATCTAACTGTGATATTTATAAAATCAAATGTCGATTTTGCATTGAGAAAAAACAATCCAAAGTTGTAACATGTCTCTCTTTATGTTTATAACATGGAAAAAATGTTTGATACCAATCTCAAAAGATTATGTTTCACATGCAAACGTAAAACCATTTTCTTTTCAACCAAGAAAAAAATATAGAATTGTCATACAAATATAATTGAAGTTAGACAGTTGGAAATGTTTGTTGACCAGTATGATAAGTATATAATTTTATGATATGTAAAGATATTGTTAAAAACTCAAAATCTGATGACTAGATATACATTTTTTTTATATAAGATTAGTTATATACAAGATAGTAACCCGAGCAATTATATATTGCTCACTTACTAAATATATTATATATGAAATTTATAAATTATGATGATTTAAAAAGAGAAGTGGGTGAAGGAATGACATATACCCTTTGGAGGGGGACAATGCATGCTATAATTTGATGTCAATAAACATTCTTCCCNCCCCCCTTCCTTTAAAAAAAAAAAAAAAAAAAAAAAAGCTACACTCTTCTTACTTTCCAACACATGCTTATCATTATTACCAATTAATCATATAGAAAATCGTTAATTTTATTTATCTGATGTCCCTGAATAGACAGATCATTAATTTATCATCATTATTAAAAATGTGCTACCCAATTCTTTATATTATTTTATTTTGTTAGCAAGTGTTTTTTTTTTTTGTCTTTGGAATGTAATGTATAATATGAATTCTTAGACCGAAGCCTAGATTAATCTCCAAAACTACGTAGAAATTCCAGACCTTGTGTCACTGATTACGCATAGGAGTGGTCAAGGATGACTAAGATTAAGTTAAATTTACGGTTTTTGGAAAAAAAAATGTTACCATTCATATTTCATCATAAATCCTATCAAACTTCATTTATTTGTACGAACTACACTTATTTCGTAGGGACGTAGTATTCGTTTTTACTATTCAAATTATATCTCAAACCATCATCAAATTAATACGCACCACAAACCGATGTTACCACTCGAAACATAAGGATCACAATTTTGTAATCATTTCCTAAAAATGAGTTACTAAGAATTTGGTTAAGGTGAGTCTACCTCAATGGATACACTAATTATTATTGTCCACTAAAACACACCACATAAAGTTATTATGTTTGTGGAAATGATTCATCCTTTTTGGGCTAGCAATTGAAACATGCACTATATTGTAGAAAGTGATTGTTCTTTTATTTTTTAGTTTCTATGGGGNTATTATGTTTGTGGAAATGATTCATCCTTTTTGGGCTAGCAATTGAAACATGCACTATTGTAGAAAGTGATTGTTCTTTTATTTTTTAGTTTCTATGGGGAAAATAATTGATTGGGATCACTGAATCAATTGAAAACCAATAGAGTACATATACTACAAAAATATACACATCAACTGTATAGTCCCAAATCACCTATAAACGGTTAAGAACAAAAGGTGGACTTATTAATTAGGTGAATAATTTTTAACTGTTTTTAGAAATAACTTTATAAAGAAAACAAAATAAAAGTGAAAACAAGTCCTTTATAAAGTATGGTACATGTACAGATTCATACCATGGTACAGGAACATTACAGGTAAAAAATGCAGATCAGGTGGTCTTGAAAGGGGACAACTTTATATTAGTTTACAAATTCTTGATTACTATATAATTAAATCGGATACAAAAAACAATCATTCTCTTAGGATTTGCTCCCTCTTAAGATTCGAGCTTAGATCATTTTAATAAAGTAGATAAACTAAATAATGTTCAGTGATCTAAAAAAGAGGTTAAGTAAACTCATTAATGTTTAGCTGTTCCAAGCATGTGTGTGTGAGCTGTAAGAATGCTTATGTTGCAAAAGATGTTGCCCTCTAAGTTATCAATATCAACTCTTTTTTTTCTTGATTAGATTTAAAAGATCAAATCTCTCTTTTTTTATAAAAAAAATTTGTGAGTGGTCTAGCATTTCCAATTTGTTTTTTTTTTTCTTTGTAAATGATGATAACTGATAAAATAAAAAATAAAAAAGTTGTAATGCGTTATGATACGACTTGGCATATATAAAATTGGCTACCTTTAGATATCTATTTCCACTAAATATTCACACAAAAAAAGAAAAAAGTTCCTACACTACTAACAACTATTTATAATCTGTTTGAACTATTATAAACAAGCATTGAAACAACAGTTTCGTACTTACAAGCTTATCTCTAATAAAACGACCAAAATATCCAAGATATTTTAATAGATATTAATTTTTAGTGGATTGAAGAGAAAAATAAGAAGAAGATTAGAAGAAGCTTAAGAAATAGTCATCTTTATTCTGATTCTCGATCTCATTTTACTCATGTTTGTAGTCAAATACACAGTTTTATTAATACAAAAAATACAAAAAAAAAAAAAAGAATCGATGAGACTTAATTAGAATTTTCTACCCCTATCATATTTGTTTTTTTACTATTGACGGACTTTGAAATGTGGACAACAATATATCAATAATGATGCTTTAACTAATTTTTCTTTTTTTAACCTCTCTTATATTTAGTTATTTACTATCAATTGAAAGTGACATGGTGNAAAAAAGTGAATTTTTTTTTTTTTTTTTTTTTTTGAGCGGCAAGTGAATTCACATTATGGTTTGTTTACATAAGTCTTACGCTTGAATCATTATTGTTGTGACGAAAAGTAAATCATAAGCTAATAATGTAATTCTTCATGGGTTAATTCATTAATTCTGATTAAATAGTACTCTTAAGGTTTTTTGTTTTTTTCGTTTTTGGGTCAAACTTACACTCAAGAACATAGGTTTACCTTTTGATCAGAGCCATGAAATGAATAATTATTTGACAAAATGTAAGTTTCCTCAGTTGCCCCAACATAACAGGGATCTCAGAAGGTAGAGTAGGGGGGCAAAACCGACTTTCTACAGCAATATGACCGTACAGAGGGCAAAGACCTTAATGCAAAATGGAAGACAAGCACAAGTAACAGAACATGGGAAATGAATCAAAATCAATAGTGCCTGCCTTTGAATAACACCAAACACAAAATCCTTAAAACACATATGACTAGCTCATGGATGGCCATAACCAATGTGCTCTTCTCTTGACGACGCCTAATAAGCCGACGAAGAAACCGATTTAACCACAAGCAGACAGAAACACACAGTACAATTTAACCTCCATCACACAATAAACACATTGCATTTGCAGAGATGGGTTAAAAAAGACGAAGAATGATAGAATATTTGGAGTCAAAACAAGGACACTTGCTGCAGAATGATTTCACCATTGCAATGCAGCAATAGCATTTGCAAAGAGTGGGAAAACTAAAGGAAACTCCGAATAAAATGCTTAATGTTTTGACAACAGAGTTTCTTGGCATGGACTCGTTGCGGGTGACTCCAATTATGTGGCTGTATGATTAAAGGAGATGTAAACAAGAATTTACCTTTACGAAGCAACAAGAAAAACTTTACTGCGGTCAGTCTTGTTTGATAAAGGCTTCCATGGCTAAAAATTTTAACTGCAAGACTCTATTCTCAATATATCTGATGCTAAACAACTTACTAGACGGTGATTACAGTCAGAGCAGTCAAGTTTCTAGAAACTATTCTTTCTGTAATGCTGGACCGTTTATGTACCTGTAATTATAAGCCAATGACCACAGATCAAACAGTTCTTCTCTCTGTCGGCATCCACAAGAATTCTCTTAGCCTTTAAGCTCCAGTAGTATTTACTGTTAAGCGTTGATGGGAAAATCATAAATCCAAGGTAGAATCCTTTAGACAAGTTCTCCACTCAAAGACGATAATAGTTATAATCGAATTCAAACTCTGGGACATGCAATATAAGAATTACTAACAAAACAACATGTCATATCACCAAAAGTCATCTTGCTAAGACACATCTTTCACAAGAGATTCTTGAAAGTAACAACTTCTTTTTAGCATGACTGTGAATGGAATTATATGTAACAGGGAAATGCAGAATAAGAAACAGTATTACAGGTTTTTTCAGCCTTATAAACGGAAAAACAAGCAGCAACACGCCAAGATAAGAATTGATCAGTAAGTTCCAAGGAAAAGCAACAGTTTAAAAACCGTTAATTGGACAAGCAGAGGAGACATGATCTTTTGTTTGCAGAATATAAGCAATCTACAACAAAAACAGTATACGCGGAAGGTGCCCTCTTTATTCACTTTCCCAGCAACAGTTTCTAACTTTGGCTTACTATCAGAGTCAGCCAAGATGCAAGCCTTACAAGAAAATATTTGATAACTACCTCCAACATCATCAGGTTCACACAAAAAAACCCAACGGCGTGTTGATAGCTCATCTACAAGAAACCATAATAAACAAATATACTACAACCGAGAATGAATGCAACAACCAAGCTATTAACTTCACTATACCCCAATACAGGAAATAATGGATGTTTTATTAGGATGTGTAATATACACCTTTAATATAATGGCATGGATTCGTTTGTGGCGAGGGACTCCAATAACGTGGCTGCATGATTCATAGGTAAGGAAAGAAGGATTCACCGATGTTTTTTATGAGTAAAGCAACAGGAAAAACCAAACCGAGTTCAGTCTCGTTCTATAAAGGATTCCAAAGCTATGACTGTTGGCTGCAAGACTTTGTTTTACCCACAAAGTTAATTATTTATACTAGATCAATTTTCCTAAAGCAGACTCTTTTGACAATACTTTCTCAATACATAAGATGCTAAAGAACTTACTAGATGATGGTTCAGACCAAATCGTCCAGTTTCTAGAAACTGAATTAGTTTGAAGTTGGAAATATTCTGTACCTGAAATTGTAAGCCAACTGACCACAGGGCACCGCACAGTTAACATAAAGGGAAGAAACAGTTCTCTCTCTGTCGGCATCTGCAAGTAACCTTTTACGTTTTAACATTGAAGCTCTAGTAACGTTTACTGTTAAGTGTTGACAAAAAAAAATCATAAATCTGAGGTGAAACCTTGTAGAAAAGTCCTCCACTAAAAATAACAGCAATTCCAATCGCTGTCATAAACTGGGACATACCATTTAAGCATTACCAACAAAACAACATATCACATCATCAAAGATCAATTACTTACTTTCCATAAACCTTTTTCGCAAGAGATTCTTGAAAGGAGCGACTTCTTTTTTAGCATGATTGTGTGTGGAATTAGATGGTAACAGAGAATGAAGTGAATGCATCATTTTATGCCTTGACATTGAGAAACAAACATCAACTCACCGAAATGAAAATTGCTCAGTGGGTTACAAGGAAAAGCAACATTTTAGGAGCCATTAATTGGACAAGCAGAGCAGACGTGATCTTTTGTTTGCAGGATATAAACAGCCTACAACAAAAGCAGCAACAGTTTCTAAGTCTGGCTTACAATCAGAATCAGCCAAGATGCCGGCATTATCATGAAAGAGATGTCTGATAACGACCTCAAATGTCATCAGGTTCACACAGAAACAAAGAAAGGCAACGCACTAATTCTGCGTCGGTACAACAAACCAAAATCAACAGAGATACAATAACACAGAGCTAATGGAACAAGCATGCTATCAGCTTCACTACACCAAAATACAGCAATAATGGATAGCTTTATTGATCAAAAGGATGCCTAAGATATACCCCATCAAGTGTAAGCCTCAAAATTTCATCTATTCCATTTGTAGCCATAGAAACCTGTCTGTCTCAGAAAATTTCTTTTTTCTGAGCATAATTGATATAACTTTGTACATACCTTTAGAGAAAGTGAGTACCCTAAATGTATAGAAACTATTGGTGTTACGGTCACGCCTGCTCAGGTGCATCAACAGCTCTTATCTATTTGCAGCATTTACCATAGTCTACCATGAAGCAGTATTCAAAAATGAACAACACCAACAAAACATCACAGTTTATATAGATATAACTCTTCAAAATTTATTTTAAGTGACCATTCTACAATGAGGTATACTGTGCATTGTATGAGCTGTGAAACGTCAAAAATACCTGACAAAACACAAATAAGAGAGCAACATGATTCAAAGTAAAAATTAGAGCACGAGACATAACAGTACTCGATTGAAAGGCGTCACTTACATTTAAAACAGTGAGAATAGAAGCAAGAACCAGGAATAACAGATCGCTACCAGGAAATGTGAATAGAATAACTTGTTTTTCTCAAAACGCTTTCCTTATGCCAAGAGCATCAAAGAAGAAATCTATCATCTCTGGCGGGAAAAAGCCAAGCTGCTTCACTTGGGATCTGGAGGTTGTGAGTAACCAATTACAAAAACCAACTGCATCTCGTTGTCATTTTCAGCGACTGGACAGTTACAAGCTAGCAAACTCTCTTTGTTGAAGCCTCAAATAGTCTACCAGAAAGTTTGTAGTCACAAAATGAAAGTAAATCCAGTCAGGTAATTACGAGACCATAGACATATTTGAGGGCTGTGGTGAGATATGACCTCGCTCAACCAACCGTAACATTAAATTATCTGCCTCCTCAACCTTCCCTTCCACAACCAGTCTCTTGCTAAGCTTCTCACACATCTTAACTTCAGGTATCAAATTACGATTAAACATCCGACAAGCGACTTTATATGCTGACATAGGTACACCTTTCTTAAGATAGCCTTCCATAAGTAGATAACATGTCTTAGCATCAGCTCTCGAAGCTGTCCTCAGAACTTTCCCCAAAAGTTTGTCTGCCTCCTCGAGTTTTCCCAAACCACAAAGCTTCTCAATGACTTGATTATATATAGTCCTGCATTTCTGCCTCAACAACATCTTCTCCAGTATAGCCAAGAGTTCATCAATCTTTCCCATTTGGCAGTATCGATGAATGACAGTCCTGTATGTGACAGGGGTAGGATCTATACCTTTATGAAGCATCTTCTTCATAAGTTCTGTTGCTTCTGCTATTCTACCTTTTTTTGCCAATGCATCAACTAAAGTAGTATATGTGAAGACATCTGCGTGCTTGTTGATCAGGTACATGTCATCAAGCACAGAGAGAGCAGCATCTAGCTCATTTTTCTGACAAAAACCATGAATCACTGTAGTGAAATTCACAACATTTATAGCGCAACCTTTGTTCAGACACTCCTCCATGAATTTTCTGGCCTCATGTGTTTTTCCATCCCGGCAAAGACTCTGGAGCAATAAGTTAATTTCAACTGGGCCTAGGAAAAACCCTTTTAGTACCATCTCTCTAACCACATCACAGGCCTCAGACAATTTACCTTCCCTACGCAACCCATGCATAACTACACTATAAGTAATAGAATTCGGGATCCACCATTGCTCTTCGCTCACGTTCATCATTTCTCTTGCCTCTAACGATTTCCCTGTTCGGCACATCCCATTTAACAATGCTGTATATGACACGGTATTTGGCTTATATCCATGTGACTGCATAACCTGAAGCAGCTTTTTGGCTTTGTCTACCTCACCCAAACGACAGAAGCCGTTGACAACAGTAGTATAAGTGACTACATCGGGAGGGCAATGTCCCTTTGACAGCATTACGTTAATGAGATCTTTTGCCTCGGACATTCTCTGCACTTTGCACAATGCATGAACTATAGCACTATAACCCACCTTATCAATCCGAAAGCCTTTTTCTTCTGCTTCGTTTAGAAACCAAAGAGCCTCATCCGCATGATCATGTTTTGTAAGTATATGAATTATAGTATTGTAAGTGACTTGATCCGGAACCAAACCATGCTCTTTCAACATTTTGTTCATCAAGTTTCTTACTTCCACAATCCGCTTTTCTTTACAAAGAAATCCCATTATTGTATAGTAACTAACTTTATCCGGCGAACATCCTTTACTAGGCATTTCCTCTAGTAATTCAATTGCCTCCTCAACTCGATGCAAGTCACAATACCCTCTGATCATACAATTATAAGTCACTACATCTGGCACTACACCAACAACCTGCATACGTTCCAGAAACCTTAAAGCTTTCTCCAACCTATTCGCTCTCACGAAAACATCAATAGTAGTATTGCATATCAACAAGTTAGGCTCAACTCCAGCTCTCTGCATAAGAGTCAACACTTTCAACGCATCTCTCAGACGACCAGCCCTACTATATGACACCATAACAAATGAAAATGCTTTTGGGGTTCGATATATACCTCTTCGCTTCATCAGAAGAAGAACTCTTCTAGCACCTTGACACAGTTTAGTCTTACTAAGAACCTCAAGCATCGAGTAATACACAACAGGGTCATGCCTATACCTCCACTGACGATCCGCCCAGTAGAAGAACTTAAGAGCAACCCTTTCATCGTCCTGTGACCGTAACACAGCACAGACTTGTGAAGGTTTAAGACTCCTTAACATATTCCTCATCTGACTTTCATGCTTTGGGTTCCAAGATGACCTGAGACCAATCAATCTACTTATCTCTCTCACTAAAGGATGCCTAGATTCATCTTCTTCAACCTCAACTCTACTAAAAACGTCTTTCGACTGTGGAATCTTTCCAAACGATTCCAGAACAGCAAAACCATCATCACACTCGTCACCACTTCTTTCATTTTCTCCTTCCTCATCCTCTTCGTCATCATCATATTCTCCTTCTGATTCATCTACCTCATCAAATCTACTAAACCTAGGGTTTCGAGTTTCTCCCATTTCAGCTTCATCAACACTCGCAGTGCTCAAAGCCGACGACTTCCCGAAACCCAATTGCCTAAATTCTCCAAACTGGTCATCTTCTTGACATGAAGCTCCATTTCTCTCCGGAACATGACTAAAGCTTGGATTTTTCCGCGAAGACGTTGAGAAAAATGCATCAGCTTCGCCATCTGAGTAAAATGGAATTACGGGTCTACGAAGAAGCCGATAAACCCTTAAAGTCAACATCAATTTCACAAATTCTCAGGTAACACGAAACTCTGCAATCCAAAACTCAATCGTAGTGAGCAAAGTAACGGGAACCATAAGAGATTTTGAAATCGCGAAGTCAATTGGAAACTTAGGGGTAAAAATCCAAAATAATTAAAAAAACGTGGGCTTACAAAGAAATATACTATAGAACCGTTAAGATGACGCCACGTGTTCAACATCTAATTGGAAAAAACCGTTGGTATTTATTTTTTGTTGACCTTTGCGTCGTCGACACCCCTCTTTCACCTGTAAATAAATTCGACTCGAGATTCCTTCTTCACCGGAATATTCCATTCTATAACGGTGAGAGAGAGATTCTGATATCGCCGATGATGGACGGTTCGATTCCTTCTGAGAACGGCGTCGCCTCTTCTGATCGTGATGGATCGGCTCTGATATTCCTCGGAACGGGATGTTCAAGCGCGGTTCCTAACGCAATGTGCTTGATCCAGAAATCTGATACTCCTTGTTACGTCTGTTCGCAGTCTCTTTCGATCCCACCGGAGAAAAATCCTAATTACAGGTACATTTTCTGGTGACTATAATGCGAATCCGGAATTTCCAGGGAACTTTGAGTGTTAGACTTGTTATGATCTAGGGTTTTTGTATCGTAAATCTATGATCCACTGGACATTTTTAGGTAGAATCTGTATTTTATTAATGGATTTCGAGTTTGGTAAGATTGAGATTTGGGATCACTTAGTTAGCAGATTAGTTTTGAGGTCTACTTTGATCTGTGATCGAGTTTGAATCATAAGAAGCTTACAGTATTGTGCTATAGAGTCTTGATTTGATTTATCTTGTACCTGAGTTTACAGATTAGAGCTTGTGTTTTGATTTTATGAGAGATGTTGTGATCTTGGCAGGGGAAACACTTCATTGCTTATTGATTATTGTCAAAGTGATGGCAAACATAAATACATTCAAATCGATGTTGGGAAGACATTCAGGGAACAAGTTCTTCGTTGGTTTACTCTTCACAATATTCCTCAAGTTGACTCTGTAAGTCCTGTGATGGAAAACGTTTTCTATTTCTCTGCATTATGCCTGTTTGATGTCTCCACTGAGATTGCCTTTGTTCCGAGATAATTTATGAAGAAAGGTCATATGAACCAAATCTGGAACCGAAGTTCTCGATGCATATGAGGACTAATTTTTGTATGAACTGCAGATAATTTTGACTCATGAACATGCTGATGCAGTTCTTGGCCTGGATGATATACGTTCTGTGCAACCTTTTAGTCCTACCAATGATATAGATCCTACTCCAATTTTCGTAAACCAATATGCTATGGACAGGTAATTAATAACATCTTCATGATCTTTGGAAAGTTCAGTGTGACCTTATAGATTTTTAAAGGTGTAGTTTCAACAATCAATGTTTTTCTGTAAACAGCCTTGCTGTGAAGTTCCCTTATTTAGTTCAGAAGAAACTTAAAGAAGGCCAAGAAGTTAGGCGAGTAGCACAACTAGATTGGAGAGTAATTGAAGAAGATTGTGAGAAGCCATTTGTAGCTTCAGACTTATCATTCACACCACTTCCAGTAAGTTTCTCAAAGCCTCTGTAAAAATAGTGACATGTCTCCTTGTTGAATTAGGTGGATACTCTATCTTAATTATGCTATAGGTGATGCATGGAGAAGATTATGTCTGTCTTGGTTTCCTTTTTGGTGAGAAATCAAGAGTTGCGTATATATCCGATGTATCACGATTTCCTCCAAAGACCGAGTATGGTAAGTGCAAAGTGCAACAAATAGTTGCTTAGTGCAACTGTGTTTTGAATATATCTCACACTTCATTGTCTTTGGGTGTACAGTTATATCAAAATCTGGTGGTGGACAATTAGATCTTCTCATCTTGGACACACTATATAAGGTATCACAGATCATCCTTATGCATTGAGTTTTTTGTTTGAAGTTTACAGGAAGCTGATGTTTACGGATTTGTTCTCTTATTGTGACTGCAGACAGGATCCCACAACACCCACTTATGTTTCCCTCAGGTTAGCTTAATTTGATCTTTTATTTCAAGTTTTTATGGTTTAGGTGTGCTTACTTTTGTTCTGTGTAGACACTAGACACAATTAAACGACTTAGTCCGAAACGAGCT
This sequence comes from Odontarrhena argentea, assembly GCA_900406245.1. NCBI lineage: Eukaryota > Viridiplantae > Streptophyta > Magnoliopsida > Brassicales > Brassicaceae > Odontarrhena > Odontarrhena argentea. The sequence goes on along the minus strand of OVAF01000324.1, from coordinate 35,013 downwards.
CTACTAATCGGAATGACTCATGAGTTTGATCACCACAAAGACAACGAGTTTCTTGAAGAATGGTCTAAAAGGTATAAAGCTGTGGAAACCCTGTATTAATTCATCATCTGTGTGCAGAATCCATAAATAGAAAGAGATGATTGATCTAATCAATTGCAATGTCTGATTTGTTAGGGAAGGGATTCCAGTAAAGCTAGCTCACGATGGCTTGAGAGTTCCAATAGACCTATGAAGAAAGTAACAGATGAATACTTAGCCTTCTCATTAAATACACTACATAGAAGATGAGGATGCTTAAGATACAGAGAGAAACATTTTTCTGTGTGTGTTTTCACATAATGTTCTTTATAAACAAAACCTTCTTTATCATCAAACCCGATTTTGTTCTCTGATTTTGAAGCCTCTGTCTTCGCTAAAGTCTTCCATTTATTCTCGGCTTTCGTAGTCTCTCTCTAGACCAGAGTCTCTGCATCCATTATGAACAAAATGTAAAATCCTTACTGTTAATAAAAGCCTCCACGTCAAAATTTATAGCATTTCTAAATAACATTGAATTCATGGGATAGAAACTAGACATTTCAATCTTTATAGAGGGATTAGTGACTCAAAGATACATGGTCAAGGCCTCTTGTGCAAAGCAAATAACAACAACATTGTATGTAGTTAAAAAAAAGAAAACTAAATCATTTGGCCTTCATACTATTATCTTCATTTATTGGGTCTATATCTTAGACCAACCAAGTTTTAATAAGCTTGGCAAAATCTCTTTCAGTAATGTATGTCTTTATGGACCCACTATAGAAATATGATTTGTCCCCATTAAATATTCTACTCTTGTAGTCAAACTCATGTTTTTGAACCTTTGCCAACGATATAAATTTTCTAAATTAATTTGACTAAAATGTGATGGCAATGTGAAAATGGAAAAAATTCAAATATCGTGTGCAAACTGCAAAGGAAATGTTAGTAGTGCCTTTTTTGACTTATCTCATATACACCGACCACCAAATTCAAATAAGCCCGTTATGAAAACGTATAATTTGTTTCATGTACTTTTCGTTAGTCAACTCACAAGAAAAAAAAATGAAATAAATTAGCGACCGGTTAGGTGAGAAATTGGGTTGTGTCCATCACAGACTTCACAGATCATATCAACGTTGTTTTCACGTAGCTAGAAATAATGTAAGTGAGAAAAGAATGTAGAATGCGTATAAAAAATTTGGTCAAAGGTCTTATAAATAAGACTCCAACAATAAATTTTGTGAAATCTATACATATAGACAAATTATAAATCCGACAACAAAGACCGAGTTTAATTACCAATCAAAAAGAGGTATAATAAAAGTTATGATTAATGTGGAAAAATCTAAAAGTTGCATGATGATTAAGAAAATACAAATGCAAACTTATATTTGAAATATGTTCGACAAATCTAAGATATTGTTTTTTTTTGACGTGTGATATTTTTTCCGGAATATTTTTTTCCTTATTTATCGAAAATATTAATTTTTTTCGGTTTTGTTTAGTTATAGTAACAAAAAAAATCTCATTTCTAAAACATGTAGAAGAATTATAAAACTAGAAATATTGTTTGGACCCCAGAAGAAAAAAAAAGAAGCAAAACTAAAAATAGTGAGATTTTGTGACATGTTGTAGTCTTCATTTTTAATATTCAGATAAAAACTTTTTTTTTGTAAAAGTATTCAGATGAAAACTTTAATGCAAACTAATATTACTCGTTCTGATGATACAATCCAAGAAAAGTATTGATACGACGAGTGTGGTTACTGGTTAGTCAAATCGGTCGGAGAAGTTGTTTAGTCTGTCTTGTTAAATCAAAATTCTGTCGAACAGACAAAATTTCAGTGAAACTAATATTGTAAATCTACCATATAACACACTCACATCAACAAACTTAATTTAGGCCGAACAAAGAGGAAAAATGGTGATTTTTGACTTGAATATAATAATCTCAAAAATGCCATTTCTGTGAAATAAAAATGTCCTTTGTAAATAAAAAAAAAAATCTTGTAATGTTTTTCGTGTAAAAGCCTGTCCTCAAATAAAATAATTCTTGTGATGACAAAATACAAAAAGAGAGAAAAAAACTCTTTTTAGGAAATCAAGGTAAGACTAGAGGAATCTAGCTGAGCTTGAGCCTCACAATACGTACACGCTCGTCATTGTTTACACACTCACTCATATAACTATATGTTTTTTTAACAAAAACTATATAATCCGATAGAAGTATATATTTAAAGCAATAATCATCTCAGATTTCCGACCAAAAAAAATAAAAAATCATCTCAGATTTATTTATTATAGAAACATACGATTATTTAAGTGATTAGGTGGCGAATGAGTTGCATTGCTACTTCCTAGCTAGGTCGCAGATCCTATAAGTATAAGGCACTAAAGTTTAGTAATACACTTTCCTTAGTATTCGTTTTCCGTTGCTAAAATGAAGTTAAACGTTATTTCAAAACTACTAAATATTTAGAATCTAACCTTATAAGGTTANACTTCCTAGCTAGGTCGCAGATCCTATAAGTATAAGGCACTAAAGTTTAGTAATACACATTCCTTAGTATTCGTTTTCCGTTGCTAAAATGAAGTTAAACGTTATTTCAGAACTACTAAATATTTAGAATCTAACCTTATAAGGTTAAAAGGCCTCTCAAAGTAACAAGAGAGAGTAGATATAAATAGGTATTTAATTTAATAAGTTAAATATTCTATATAATCCGAAATTTTTAGCTGAAAAAAATAAGCGAGAAAAAATATTAAAAAATGTATAGAAATAAAAGAATAATATCGCTAATTTTTATTGTTTTATGAGTAGTGTATAGCTATCTTCAAAACACAAAATTATCAATCAAACTCATTAAGTTATTTTGTTTCTGGTCTAGATAGATCGAATAATGATATTTATTAGGTTGAATAGGCTTGAGGTCAGTGGTGGCCCTGAGGCAAAGCAAGCCAAGCGGGTGCTTGCGGCCCATTTTTAAAATTTTTATTTTCGGCCAATTTTTTCAGAATTTTTCTTTATATTATAGTATAGACGTAATGTTTTGTTTGTTAACCAACCTTATTTATTTTTTTAGATTGCGGCCTTATAAAACTCAAGGCCGGCTGTGCTTGAGGTGACCAGAGAGCAATATAACATGTACAATGGATTAGGGTTACAATGATTAATCACGATTTCAATCTAAATCTCCACAGTGAAAAATATATAGCCTATACAATAATGAGAGAGTAAACAAAGAAGAGAAGAGAGGTGGTCAACGGTCAAAAGTGACAGAGAGAGGAACGTAATGTCCAAAAGTGGAGAAAGTGTCAGTGGGGATAGTTTACGTATCAAGTACTGATTTTTTATCATTTAAATTGCATTCCGAATCTACACACAACCACTTCTTCGGTTTCTTCACTATATTAACTTGTTCTGTGTTTTTNTTTTTTTTTTTTTTTTTTTTTTTTTTTTTTTTTTTAACATATGTATCTAGTTATTTCCTACTATTTATCTTATCCATAAGGTACATATAAAACAAATTTCAATAACCAAATTCTAGATTTTATGGTTATGAATGAAGAAGTCGATCAAATTAATAAAAAAATGAATTAAACGTATCTAACGGATTAAACGAGTAAGAATTATGTAATGGAAATATAATTTTTCCATTTTTTCAACTCTTTTTATCAAACAAATTACAAAATTTAACTTGGAAAATGAATAGTAAAACGGTTTGATCTTTTTTTATCTATTCGAAAACCAATTTTTTATGTTTTCATTCATTTTTGTGTATATATATATATATATATATATATTTCATCAAATTTTAGGGTTTTGATATCACTCACCATTATAAAAGTTCATACAAGTGACCCAAGAAAAGGTGCAAAGTGAAAAAGAAATGATTAAGTTCATTATGGTGAGTAAACTTTAATGAATTTTCACTAATCTACTAATAGACTTTTCAGCTATCAGTAAAAATTCACTAGTATCTTTTTGGCATGTAGTAGTATCTCTTTTTCCTTAATTTTGTATCTCAATGATTCAAAATCATTACACCACAATTCTTTAACAAAATATTTATAAAATGCATCTCATTATAGTTATACATTTTTCTTTCTTTTTAAAAAATAAGAAATAGGCAAGTCGTTTTCAAGATTTATTTGATATAAACAAAATTGTATTTATGAGATAACAATAAAAAACAAAATACTAAAATGTTTTGTGATAAAAAAACAAAAAAATGAGTTAGGTGACGTGTCAAAATCAGAACGGAGATATGATGAGATATACAAATGTGGACCGGCGTGCACATTAACCCATATTTCACACTTTTTTTTTTTTTTTTTTTAATTTCTCACTTACAACAAAATACAAAATACAAAAAAAATAGAAAATTCCTAAAAATTATAAAAATACAAGAAACACACACTTTTGTTCAATCATTATCTAAAATATATATTCCCCAAAACCCATTTGTCTCTCTTCTTCTTCTTCAAGATTAAACCTGTCTTACAACTTAAAACACACTCACTTATTTATGTATATACAGAGAAACTAAGAGATTACAGAGAGAAAAGAGTCGAAATTTGGCAATGGAGTACGAGAGGATAGAGAAAGTGCAGGTAAATATCATATCTTATCTCTTTCAAAAGTACAAAACAGAGTTTCTCTGGTTTTTTCCAATCTTGTGTACTTTCTCTGCTTCTGTCTTCATTATTAGCAACACTCTTCTCACTTATGTTTGTTTCTTCACTCAACTTAATGATCTAGGGGTTTATATGTTGTTGCAGAAGAGTATAATCTCTCCCACGAAGCTGAGAATGAAGCTAATGGGCAATAGCAAGAAGAAGGAAGGATCTAATAGTAACTCTTCAAGAACATCTCCTTCTCGTCTTCAAGTTTTAGAGGATATTGAGTTCTCTAAGAACAGCTTGTTAGCTTCTAAACCTGATTCAGACGACAATGATACTGGTTCGTCTATGTCTGCCTTTCTTCTTCCTTATCTCAATTGTTCATTTTCATCTCCTTGCTAAGTCTTAGAATCAGTAGAGTCTCTGTTTTTGCTCTGTTCTTGGCTAAAGATTTTGTCCTTTTGATTTGCTCTTGCTATAGCTGAAGTCTTTAATCATTTTAAGTCCCGAATTTGGCTTAAGTTTATGTCTTTGCGTTGTTCTTGTGTGTTATGTTTTGGCTGAAGTTTGTTTCTTTGTCCTGTTTATGTTGTGTGTGGCTTTCTAGAGGTGGCTACAATTACGGATGTAGGAGAAGCTAAAGTGCCTAATGAGCCGGTTTTGGACCTAACCGAGAGCGATAATCAAGCCTCGAGACCTCGGTGTGAGGGTGATCCACCAAGACCTCAGCAATTTAGAAAGGGGGACTTGAGTATGGCTCCTCCTACTACTCACATGATGAGACCTCAAGAAGATGAGAATCTCGATTATGATAGTAATGCTAGCTCTTCAAGCTTTGAGTTTCACCGTGCTCGTAATGAGCGTTCGAATCATGTCTCGAGAGCTTACCCTTCGAGACAAATGCCATCTAAATGGAATGATGCTGAGAAGTGGATAATGAGTAGACAGAATATGGTGATGAGGAAGAATAGTCAAGGGAACCGAATGCCCGTGAGAGTTGTGCCGGATAATGTAGGTTACGAGCTTAACAAATCGAGGATGGATCCATGCCAATCCTCACATCCAATTCTAACTCAAAGTCAAGGATATGGAGGAGACTTGCTGATTGATCAATCCACTCAGAGCAATGATCTTGTGGACACATCGAAAAGTTCATCACATATTGACACACCAGGTAAACTAGAATTTTCTCGAAATTGTTTGATTATTGGAGTTTGCTGAGCTTGACAAGATAAGTGTTTTCATGTGTGAAGCTGGTCCAGCGATTCGTTCTGTATGTATGAGAGATACGGGAACCGACATGACACCTATACCGAGTCAAGAACCATCAAGATCTGTCACACCAGTCGATGCAACAACCCCTCTTCGAAGCCCGACTTCTTCTCTTCCTTCTACTCCTAGAGGAGTACAACAAGAAAATTCTTCTTTGCCACAAGACCCGGGAAGAGAACTTTCTGAGGAGGAAGCGAAAGCAAAGACAAGAAGAGAGATAGTAGCTCTCGGCGTTCAGTTAGGGAAGATGAACATCGCAGCTTGGGCAAGTAAAGAAGAGGAGAACAAAAAGAACAATGTAGATACAGAGGAGACACAGAGGATTGAGTTTGAGAAACGAGCGAGTGCGTGGGAAGAAGCAGAGAAATCCAAACATAATGCAAGGTCTGTGTGAAAGAACTCAAGTCTTTTGCTTGTTTGACAAAGAGACATAGACTTAAAGCATTAGAACTGAAAACATTGTAGGTATAAGCGTGAGGAGATCAGAATCCAAGCTTGGGAAAGTCAAGAGAAAGCTAAACTCGAAGCAGAAATGCGGCGTATTGAGGTATACGAGGCATTTTTTTGAGTGAACTCTTATTCTGTTGAACATTTTGCTTGATCACTTACACCGAACTCGCTGCTAATGCATTGTTAAAATTTTGTTGTTAGGCTCAAGTTGAGCAGATGAAAGCTGAAGCTGAAGCAAAGATGGTGAAGAAAATCGCAATGGCTAAGCAAAGGTCAGAAGAGAAGCGGGCTTTAGCGGAAGCTAGAAAAGCTCGAGATGCCGAGAAGGCAGAGGCTGAAGCTGAATATATCCGGGAAACTGGACGAATACCGAGTCCAAGTTACAAGATATGTTGTGGTTGGTTCTCATGAGGGTATTGGATTGTAGTAATCCATGCTTGGATTCTCAAATCCTCTTTTGTGTATTATATAAATGGAATGCAGTTTGTGTTGCATAGATTCAAGAAAAGAGAATGATAAAAGATTGTGTCTTATGAGTTAGGCCTTTAGGACCGAACAAGTTAACCAGAGCTGACAAAACCATTCCAAGAATTGAAAACCGGTTTACTTGCAAACTGAGCAGGAGCAATTGTACTACTTTACATGGCCCTCTTTAGGATTACAACTGATATAGTTGGGCTTGGCTTTAATTAAAGCCCTAGTTTAAAAAGTGAGTAGAGTTGTTGGCCCCAACTTTTTCATTTCTGATATAAAAAAAAAAAGATTTGAAATGTATACACTTATGTAGTATGATCCCAAACTAAAAAACTATGACAATTTTACATTACATGAATATTTGAAATATGTTCATAGTAAAACTTAGGATTTTCATCAGTCACTGATGTAGAAATGATGGAACTGCCTAGCAGCCGAATAATCGGCAAAAACGCTTTAGAAGGATACATTTTAATCTTAAGTTTCTGTCTTTTATTTTATTTTATATAAATATGCTTAAAGTCTTGTTAGGTAGATAATTAAAAGTTTGTTTAAAATTGTATTTTTTAACAAATCAGAAATTTTCAAGCTTGATAAATGTTCTGAATCACGTTTTCAAAATGTAAAAAATAGTATACTATATACATCAGAAGTGATTAAAAATGCATCTCTAAAGTCCAAACAGATCATGTTCACAATGGACATACAATCAATAGTTTTGGCTCCATTACTTAGAAACCATTCTTACAAGTTATTAAAAACCAAAAACAAAATCTGTTAAAGAGATCATTCTAGTAAAATTGTTAGTGAGTACAACGAGAGGATGGTCCAAAAAGATTTTTTTTTTTTTCTTTGAAGTTGTAACTCAAAAGTACCTTTTTATTTACTTTACTCAAAAAAAGTGCTTCATCAATCACTAATAATTATCACATTTGACGTTTTATGTTCGTCGTTTTGATAAGAGATAAATGAAAAACCATTAGTCGCTCAAAAACAAAATTACATATCCACTCAAAGCTCTTGTTGCTAAAGATCCGTATCTTGGCCATTTTCATTTGACTGTCCATATCCTATCATCTGTTGTAAATTTGTGATCAAATCATTGATAAAATAAAAAAAATGTAAATAGAAAAACAAGACAGGTAGTAGTGGTTTGTATTAGTATTGTCATTGTGTTATCATATATGTTCAAACCCAGTTTAATACATATTGCATATTGTTGATAGAAAAAAAAAAAAAAACAAAACAGTTGTTAGAAATACTCTTTATCCAAGGTTTTTTTTTCGTAATCATGTTAATAAAATAATTACAAATCTTTAGTGTCATTTATACAAACCCTAAAAATCGATACACCTAAAATAAAGTGAATTGGATAATTTCAATAATACCATGTTATTTAGATGCTAATGTCATGAAAATTCCAATAAAATATTAAATATGGTTATGACATCTAACTAGAAAAGACATATGATTCTATGTGTAGATAGAGAAAAGCTAAGCTCTTGGATCTTCATCTTAATATATTCTTGACCACATAATGAATGGCCATAACATTCTATGAACATTGATTTTTGTAAGAATAAGAAAATAAAATTTTAAAAGGAAAAAAAAAAAATAAAAAAAAAATAAAATTTTAAAAGAAAAAAAAAAAGGTAAAAAAAAGGTAAGAATTTTCAGAATGATGGGTCACCATACACTATTTAATTAGGGCTCATGAAAGTGCCCTAACTTGTGTCATCTATAAATGTCCCTACCACATGCACCCAACATTATTTTCAACCATTCCCAATTTCTTACTTAGAATATAGAGTCCCACCACTTCAAAAGATTTATGTGAATCACGTTCATACACCACACATCAAAAACCATATACTTACAAATATCTCTTTATCAACATTTGTTACATATTTGACTTAAAAAAAATCATTTATAAAACATGGTCTTTTTCATCAATTGATCACTATATTTTCCTAATTGACAACCAAATATCAAATACCAAACATAATCATTAATAATCATAATTCAACTTATGCCCAATTCATAACAAACCAAATTCCATTATGATATAAAAGCAAAAATAAAATGCTATAATTTGTAAAAATAATTGTACATTCATAGCAATTCCATCAATTAATAAAAGTCAAAACAACTTCGATTGATTTGCATAATCAAAGTGAGATTCACATTTTTAAAACATGACTAATCTTTTAAGATAAATATAATTGTTGAATAGGCCATGCATTAAATTTTTAATGAATATAAAACATAACATCATTTGAGTCGTGTAATTATTCTTTAAGAAGTTCGAATCTAAGAAAATAATTGTAGAATTTTACTTCGAATTTGATTATAGAGTTTTCATATTTTCTTATTCAAATCATCACATAAACACGCAAAACACAAAAGATGTTAGTTATTCTATAAATTTCGTTTCATATTCTTTACATCTAGTTGATGTATCAACTGCTATATATAGAACCTTGTTTTCGCAATACTACTATAAACGTTAGGAGCATGTATATTAATTCAACCTACCAATAAAAGTGTCCGACAAACTACGGATCGATACGTGTCACGATAAAAAGTCTTTTTTTTTTTTTTTTTTGCTGACACAAAACGAGATCTAATTTTAGGGTAAAGCCCTAAATTGCGGGTCGGAATATTTCGGTGTTTCACACAAATAAAACACAAAACCAATAAGGAATTGGGACCCAAATATCACTTTCTATGTGGACCATCTTTGAGTCAGAAAACATAACTCCAAAATTACATTTCACTATCATATTGATTGAAGAAGTGAGTAGTAGTGAAAATGACATTAGTAAAAATATTCATATAAGATTAAAAAAAAAGAACAAAAGATCTTATAATTACAGTATTACGACAGAGAGACAAAGATACTTTTTTGTTTAAACAAAGACAAAGGCGCTCTCTTTTTTTTCTTATAGTAATAAAAGAGATTTTTGCTACTGAATTAAACTAAGATGGATCACTACTAATTTATAAGATGATGATGATGATACTTAACTTGAATAACAAGAGGGTTTTTTTTTGTTCTTTCTCTACTTTCTAGTAGTTGAATGAACCCCCAACGGATGCGATACCGTTACCGAGGTTCCTTGGGTCTGACCGGTTTCCAAAGTCATCGCAGTTCCCATTGCTCGGGAGCTTGTCGACGTTGTTGGATGATGGTGCGGAGTTGAGAAGCTCGAGGCCTCTTTTTCCCATTTGCTGCACTTCTTGCGGTGACAGTATCTTAATGCACCACACGCAGCTCACAAACTCCCTGTTGTCGATGAAAATAACCGAAATGGGAGAGCAGAGTTAGATCAGTTGATAATGCGGGTGACAAAATATGTGGGAAATAGTTGTAACTTACGGCCAAGGGTCATCGCCGAGGAGAAGAACATCGTTCTCTCGGTCAACAAATACAAGCTGCCAGCCTGATCTCACAGGGTCTTCCAATTGGCCTTCGAGGCCAAACATGCGAGCAAGCTCGCTCCGCAGCTCGTGGTAGCTGCTAAATTTCGTTATGTCTAATGATCTTCCAAAGGACCCTGACTTGTACACCTGCCAAAAAAACATTCCACGAAATCATCACTATGTCATGTGCGAAAAAGATAAAAAACACTTTGGGAGAAAAAGAAGGAACTTTACTTTACCTTCACAAAGGTATTGGATTGTTGGTTCTCAGAACCGAGGTTTTCTGAGGATTGAAGAAAACCCGATTCGTCTATACAACTTGAAGGTGTCGTCATTGCAAGATTACCCGAGAAATCGTTGTTGTAGTTCGATGATGTGAAAGGCAAAGCCGTGGCGTCGCCACCTTCAATGCCAATGCTCCTAAGGTTTGACATTCCGTTCGGCATCAATAGGGAAGATGAATCTATATTAACTCCAAAAAGAAGATGGCTATGCGGGTCTGAGGCATTTCCTTCTTGCTCGATCGAGCACTCTCTACCACCAGGGAATGGAGGCAACGAGACAGCATTTGGAGGAACGTTGCTTGTGTGGGACTGTCCCAGTTGCTCCATTACGGATTGAGTGTTGTTATTACCGGCTCCAGAGTGCTGGAACGATGAATCAACCGCAGGACGCTTTGATGGCCAACCAGATGAAGTCATTGCAGAGTTTGCTCTAGTGAGGTTGAGCAGATGAGAAGACTCGTCTTGAGAGAAGTTACCGAGAAGAGTATGGAGTGGAGAAATAGGATTGTTTCCTCCGTTTGTCTCTGAGAAGCTTTGTTGATGACATAGAGAAGTCATGGACTGGAGTGGCGACGTGTTCGACTGAGAAGCAGAACCAAACTGAGGCATAGCAGAAACAACAGCAGCACCAGAAGCAGACGGATTATGATTCTCCGCCACTTGTTGCTGCTGCTGAGAAAGAAGATTGTCTGACTGAGACTGGGCCTGAGACTGAGGCTGGTGGGATTCAGGAACACCGAGATATGCCTGTTGGTGCTGTTGCTGCTGCTGCTGAGATAATTGCTGCTGATGTTGCTGAGACAGTTGCTGCTGATGTTGCTGGGAAAGTTGCTGCTGATGTTGCTGGGAGAGTTGCTGCTGCAGCATCTGCGGCTGCATTAAGGCCGGAGATTGCATCGAGAATCCCGATGGATTTTGGAACTGAAGAAGCGAAGCAGCAGCTTTTGAGGGATCAATGCCTCTCATGTCTTGAAGTGCAGCTGCAGCCATTGCTTGATAAACGTCATTTTGCATACCAAGCAAGCCTGAAGCATCAAGCCTCGGCTGCATCCACGGGTTTACTCCCATACCTTGAAAGTTCAGAGATTGGAGTCCTCGATCCCACATAAGCGGTGAACTCATACTCATACCCATATCGTCTTCTTTAAGACCTACAAACACGAGAGGCACCAAAGATTAGAAGATCTAAAGACTAAAAATAGAAACTATGTAAGGGATGAATCAATTTTCGAAATATACAATACCATGGAAAGATGGGAGACCAGGAGGCCAAGGACGTTTAAGCCTAAGAGGGAAAGGAGATGGATACATTGGGAATGTCGTTAAAGGCTCAATCTCCCACAAGGAAACCCTAGGTTGCCTTTCTCCTGCAGTAGATTCGTCCCATCCAACCTGCATTATGATCAAGGTCATCGATACATGCATACACGAAACCAAAAATTAATGACTATATACTATCTACTAAAGATTTGGAACTGTACCTTGACGGACCGCCAATGTGAATTAGCCCAACGAGTAGGATCAAGATCACATATACCAGTTATTGTACCCATGTACCTGATACAAAAGAAGATTATTGGGGATATTACAGCAGTAAAAGGCAGAGAAAAAGATAGGAATTCTGATAATTCACCTACCGACGAACACTTGATTCTTCAGTTTCAAACAGCATCCTAAACCGCATTCCAACAGATACGCGAGTGTGGTAAACTGCTTTCACATACTTAGCTAGAGGTATAACAAACTCTGATGGGCTCGCCCTGAATTAAAAGCGGAATTAGTTATCCCGAAGTGTAAAAAATAGTCATAAGTGCATTCATATGTGGGATCTATAACGGTACCTGGGGTTAAAGAAGATAGTAAAGCGGCTATTTGTAGCAGCTGCATGAGCTGCCGCAGCAAGAAGGCCCAAATGCATACTGTCACTTGACAAAACAGATGAAGGCATGACTGTTTGGGGCCGGTTGGCTCGTCTTATACCAAGAAGTAACTGATTCTTATCATTCCTGGTGTTAACAACAAAAGACATGAGCCATCTCCGAGATTCATAAACATCTTAATAAAAAGACAAAATCTGAAGAATTGCATCTTACCAGATGAAAAGTACAGAGTCACCAGCAACAAGCCTTTTAGCACTCACAAATACGCTCCAACCCGTAGTAAGAAGGTGTCTCTTAGGTTGGCCTGAAAGGAGAGAAACAAATGCGGAGTAAATACGACCTCTTTGTTCTTCTTCCGTAAGAGCTACACAACTTGGATGTTTTATCAGCGAAGGCTAACCTCGGAAAATATGCCTGAACTTCCATTCATTGTCATGCAGATCCCTTGCCATCAACTCCTGAGCTGGAGGCTGCTGCGAGTAATCCTGAAAGCACACAAAACTGGTTAAAAGAGGTTGTAACTTGATTGTTAAACAAAAGAAATTTCAGACAACGAAGCAATGAATTACCAAAGGTGGGAAAACTTTCTCAGCAGCTCGACGAGGCACAGAGAAACCTCCATGAGTGCTTGTATCACTAGCAGTCAGAGTTTTACAGAAATAATTCGTAGGTTGTCTACTCGGGACACCTAATTCCGCAGGCAGGTAAGGATCCTTTTGCTCTTGCTGCATTCAAACAAGATAACCCCAAGCATTAAAAAAAAAAAAAAATCACAACACCGACAATTCAGCATTAAAGTATGAATTACAGATAAAAGCCTCATACCGCATTCAACGGTTGCAAAGTCATTTGTGCATAGACCTCATCAGTTTCAACATCAGCCTGGAATTCAAAGAACCATATCGTTATTAGAACAAAAACTCAAGAGAAGTTTTAACCATAGTAAAAACAAGATTCTTACATGCATTGTGACATTGTGAAGCTGACAGATAAGCTGAGGATGCAAGCTAGGATAATTCGGTATATGAGCATCCACTTCTTTGTTAGTGGAAGCAGCGACCTGAAAAGGACCACAAAATCTTCTCAACTTCCAAAACAAAACCAATCAAAGAATCCAAAATCATACAAGGAAGAAGACAAAAACCTGTTCACTGTGACCTTGAGGGAAATACACAACTCTGCTCCCAACAGGGGGCAAAGAAACTAAAGGACCAGCACAAGCATGCCATAGTTCAGAATTCAAAACTCTCTTCTCTCCTGTAACTTCAATCACACAATACACACAAATTAGTTATTATCCCCAAAACATCAAGCAACAGAGACAAAACAAAACAAAAAAAGGAAAGAAATACAAATACAATACCTTCATGAGGTTGAGGATTAAACCCAGCAGTAGACAATCTCATTTTTTTGGTAACTAAAAAAAAAAAGCAATTAAAAAAAAAAAATTGAAGAAAGATCCAAGATTTTTGAAGATGCTGAAATGTAATTATGAAGAAGAGACACAAAAAGTAAAACTTTCTTTAATTGTTTCCCTCTCCATTCACCAACCAAATCTTTCCACAAATCCAAAAACCCTAAAAAAACAACTAAATTTCTTCCTTCTTCTTCTCCTCAACCAAATAATCTTGCAATCTTAATCTCACCGACTTCAAACCCACTTCTCAGATTCTCCAACTCCTTCATATTCGTAATCATCCACTGATAAACTTTATAAAAATCCAAACTTTAACACTCTCCAGAGAAACCCAGAAGCTACAGAACACACAGATCTCGAGCTTAGATCTTTTGATTGAGGTGAAATCGAGATCTTGTGGGCATGCAGTTGCTCAAGTGTTACACAACATGTGTACACACAGAGAATAATCAAAAGAGAAGACAAAGATAGAAAGAAAGAGACTGTTTTTATATTTTTTCTGTTTTTTTTTTTTTTGGATTTGCAACAAAAATGAAAACAGAGTAATGATTTTTCCGGTGAGAGATTACGGCGGAGACCACAAGCTTCTGCTATATAAATATTATTATTACTCTCTCTCTCTTTGAGCTCTCTCTCTCTCTCTTATTTGAATAAGAAGAAGAAGAAGGAAGGAAGAAGAAAGGACGACAATGGCTGTTTTTTTGACCCGAACCCGAACGGAGCGGGTCTTTGATTTTTTTGCATTACATTTTTAAAGCAACTTGTTGTCTCGAAAGGACATGTCTATATTTACCTTTTTACCCTTTCTTTCCTTTTTTATTTACGGTTTGGNCCGTGCCTTTTTTTTTTTTTTTTTTGGTAACTCGAGTTTCAAAACTTCGTTGCGTCGTCGATGTAACTAAATTTTGGTATATAATATAGTTTTTCAATTTAATATTGTTTTGGCTCTAATTATATACAGTACTATTATATGTTATACAATTCCGCTGGTGTATAATAATTGGTTCTTTATCACACAATGTATGATAATCGGTATTATAAATAATTTTATAACTCTAGAGTCTAGTCAGCACCTATTATAATTAGCGATATAAAAAAATTATACTGTGTGTGCATGTTTATATTTAGTTCAACTCTTTCTTATATAACTAGGGAGTGATCACTAATCTATCAATTAAATTTCTTTTCCACTTTTAGTTTTGAATACAAATTATCGTATTATCATCCCTTATTGTATCTCATCTTACACCAATCAAAATATTAATGAATAAAGTACATTAAATGTTGCTAACATTTTTTTGATTACATATGTATTAATTTGTATTCAAATCCGGACAATGACATAATAATAATACTAGAGCAAACCGCTAAATTACATGTTTTGGTCGTTATCATCTTTTTACCACTTCTAATTTACCACCAACACAACTATTTTATAACTAAATATTTATTACTGTTTTAATAATTGATCATTCCAATATTTTTTTTTTTGGTGAGAAAACGGGGACGAGTCCCCTTATTGATCATTCCAATATTAATAGGTGATATGTATATTGTATATGCTTTTTAGTTTTTTTGTCAGTCATTAACATATATAATATATTACATATGTTTGTGTTTGACATTTTGATTGTTTGCTGACTACCAAAAACAAATTAAAAACCTTGCATATTTGTTTAAATGATTACGAATTTTATAAATAAATTATATACATAGAAGACATAATATGAAAGAAATTTGTTTTTCTTACAAGCGACAAACTTATATTTATATATAGTGCGTAAATAAACGATATTTTTTATTGACGACAGAAAAAAGAAAGAGTAAATTTGTGAATCAACAAAATCTGGGTCAAAAATTAAGAGATCAACAAAGGGCAAAGCCCATCTTTGCAGATAGGAGAGAGGGGGTGTGCACAAAGACGAAATTACCCTGATGAAAATCCCGCCCAAAACAACCATTCAATGCGATGACGTCATCGCGCGGGGCGTGGGTCTGTGGCGCGAAATCAATTCGAGACTTTAAGTGGGTCAAACTGACACACTCTGTGCTCATGTGGGACACGCTGACACACTCTGTCCCTCGACGTCAGAACACTTGTACACTCAACCAATAAAAGCTGACAAACATTAAATGCTTATATAACAATATTATATGAATATTGATATCAAGATATAACATCATATAACATGTAATCTTGAGAAATATAATATGTGCTAAAACTGGGCTGGAACCTAGTCAATTGGACCTTTCTCTACCACATTATTGACATATATGCCATGATGTAGACTATCATGACCCGTCATCAACCCATCTTACGTGTTCTCGCTTAGTGTGGCGTCTTGTACATCGACATTTTCAGTGGGATTATATCATGTATGAGTACTCGAAACAAGATATATGGTTTGAGTCGCGGTATTCGAAAATTTGACGGAAAAACAAACAATATAACAAGGAATCCGAACAATAATCAGTGTTACAAGGCGATGGAATATTGCGGGGAAAACTAAAAGTGGGTTATAACCTCGTCAATTAGACCATTCTCTAGCACGTTATTGACATATATGTCATGATGTAGACTATCATGACCCGTCATCAACCCATCTTACGTGTTCTCGCTTAGTGTGGCGTCTTGTACATCGACATTTTCAGTGGGATTATATCATGTATGAGTACTCGAAACAAGATATATGGTTTGAGTCGCGGTATTCTAAAATGTGACGGAAAAACAAACAATGTAACAAGGAATCCGAACAATAATCAGTGTTACAAGGCGATGGAATGTTGCGGGGAAAACTAAAAGTGGGTTAGAACCTCGTCAATTAGACCATTCTCTACCACGGTATTGACTTCTATGCCATGATGTAGAATATCATGACCCGTCATCAACCCGTCTTACGTGTTCTCGCTTAGTGTGGCATCTTGTACATCGATATTTTCAGTGAGATTATATCATGTATGAGTACTCGAAACAAGATATATAGTTTGAGTCGCATTATTCTAAAATGTGACGGGAAAACAAACAATATAACAAGGAATCCGAACAATAGTCAGGGTTACAAGGCGATGGAATGTTGCGGGGAAAACTAAAACTGGGCTAGAATCTCGTCAATTGGATCATTCTCTACCACGTTATTGACTTCTATGCCATGATGTAGAATATCATGGCCCGTCATCAACCCTCCTTACGTGTTCTCGCTTAGTGTGGCGTCTTGTACATCGATATTTTCAGTGGGAGGGGAGGCAGGGGTCCTCTTTCTGGCCATATTCTGGGGTGACGTTTTCTGGAGCCAATAGCTCAGTCGAGAGATCCTCTTTTTGGCTATCCTCTGATGTGCTATCATTCCCCGTGAAGTCCTTGCCCATGATGGCGTCCCATCCCGTGTCATCTTCTCCTATGACATGCTATTATAGTACCAATTTCCTTTTCGGTTGGTTATTCGGCTTCACCGGAATTTTATCACAGCACAAACCCGTCACAGCCTTGAAATCCAGAAGAGCAAACTTTATAGGTTTACCCGCGAACACAAACCAAATCTCGTGCTTTTTCTTAATCTTCAGTTGTCGGGTAAGAAGAAAATGAACCAATTTCCCGGAATAGGCAAAGCTATTGTCGATTTCCAAGAGAGTCCCGAACTGAGATTCACGAAATCTCTACAACTCCTCGGCCGTTAGGCCCGAAATAACCCGAGCAATCAACTCCAACTCGAAGTAACGGTGAACACGGTTGCCTTCGGGTTCTTCGCCGGTGACGAAGACACGTTTGGGTAATGAAGCCATTCACAATCTCCGACGGTTACAAGAATCGGAATTTAAAATCGAAACCGAAAAACTTCAAAATAACAAAAAAGGGAAAATGAATCGAATTAGGG
Source organism: Odontarrhena argentea (assembly GCA_900406245.1). NCBI lineage: Eukaryota > Viridiplantae > Streptophyta > Magnoliopsida > Brassicales > Brassicaceae > Odontarrhena > Odontarrhena argentea. The sequence goes on along the minus strand of OVAF01000324.1, from coordinate 17,297 downwards.
TTTATATCTCTGAAAAGGCACAAATTTGGTTTGGTGAACAGACGTCTGTGTTAGTGGGATTAGACGTGAAGAAATGGTGATAACCAGAGGAGAGAGATGGTTGAAAAAAAAAAAAAAAAAAAAACTCAACTGACGAAAAGTTGTCATAACCCGTAACATAGGGTTATATCCTCAAAGCCTAGGCAGTCTATTCACTGCCCAAAATAATGATGACCAAAATTCAAAAACTCACCTCTTGCACACAGAAGGGTAATACTGTCTTTTTGTACATAAACATATGCCTTTTCATATTTACAGAAATGCCACTATCCTATTAGCTAAATAAGTGCACATGTTTTGTTAGTTCATATAATTTCTCAAAAAGAAAATAATATTTAGTTCTCACTTCTCACTAAAGGTTAGAATATTAGCTCTGATAAAAAATAAATGTATGAAGCGAATTATTGGGCGGGCGAGTCCCTCACAATTAATATATACATAAGTGCTTTTTTTTTTTTTTCCTTTGGCTATATTCTTTTGCGTCATTATTTGATTATGTAATGTGAAAATGAAAGTGTGCCAATTATTATTAAATATATTTATATATAAAATAGCAATAAGTCAAGGTAGACAGTGAAATCACCTGATAAAAATGACAGGACGTACTTTTTAGGGCTTCCTGATTCTCATTTTTATTTTTCTTTATTCGTGTATGAATTATAAATTGTTCGAATTGCATGAACAAGAGGGCAAAACTGGTAATATCTAAATACTTATATATAATTTTTCACATCATATACTGTATTAACTTTAATATATGCGCTTTTTCTTAGTTATCAAATTTCCAAATCTGATTTTCTTAATCCATGATTTGTACTAAGGAATATATACGTTCTTGTTTGTGGTTTACATTTTTATCAGTTTTAAAAAAAATATAAAAAAGATGAACAAGAACGAGATTATACAAAGTTTAAAGTTCAGTCCGTATTTGATTAATTACCCAAAATATATATTAGTCACAGAATTGAACATTTTCACTTGTTAAAATGAGTGATTATAAATTTCTTGAGCTTAATTTCGTAGTGTAATCTACGTAGATTTGCAAAGTACATTGTGATCTTATAACTATCAAATGACAAGTCTGCCCTTAGAGGACACGTGCAAATTCTTGACGTAACAAGGGTAGCCTTGGAAACAGCATCATACATACAGTCATACAGATAGAGGCTCAGTACCATCGTCATATCTTTTGGTGATTTTATTTTATATTTTAGTTACAAGTGCATTATTGAATTTTTTTCAGTTTCATGGGATTTAGTTGATAGGAATCTAGGCTAATGTATTTAAAAATTATTTTGGTCAAAGGCTAATGTGATTTTATATCATATATAACTATTTCGGTCAAGGCTAATTAATGTGATTTTTTACACAAATATTATAAAAATAAACATAGCCTCCAATTAGTTACATAAAATAGTAAAATTAGAAAAGGTATGCAATATTTATAAAAGTGATTTTTTATAGCGTTAATTTGTGATTGATGTCTATGAAATAGTATTCCGCGATGATAAAAAAAAAATATTAAAGGGTTCATATGATTTTATAAATGTGTAGATGATAAAACAAAAAATATATGTATCTTGATAAAAATTATCAATCAAACAATTTAAATATAAAATACAGCATCTCATATATTATTTAATAAAATGTATATATATCGTACGTTCTATTGGGTTATATTTGAAAAAAAAAAATCTAGTATATAATTGGCCGAAAGAAAGTTCGTTTTGACTAATACAAAAAAAATAAAAGATCAAATTTATATGAAAATATGGATTATATATAGCCTTGAAAATTTCGATTAATAATTTGAGTTTGTTAACTTAGTTTTAATTTCTTTTTTTTCACCACTTCTAGTTGGTTCATACTCGTAAAAATAAAATTGATAAGGTAATGAAGGATTTTGATTTTTATTTTATGAACCCCTTACAGAATTGTTAAGCTAATGAAGGATATATCCAAAAATTGAAATGTTGAAGCTGAACTCCTTACAAAATGAGAGTTGTTTCCAGATCAAGGGAGATAATTTTTTCATTGGAATTTTGAACTCCTTGCAAAATCATACTTTGACTTTGCCTGTTCACGTGTCCATTTGATCCACCTCACAAAACATACATTGTACCTTAATCCAAAACAATAGTTACTAAATTGATGTAGCGCACTTCTTTTCATTTGTGGTAATAGAAAATCAACACTAATATCAATTTATATAATCTGAAAACTGTTTTCAAACAATTAAAATAATGTATTGCATTGATATTCGATTCTTAAGTGAACTAAAATTTTATAGGAAATTTATTTCGTAGTCTATACAATATATGCATAAATTTTGGTTTTTTATTCTTATTCTATGTAAAAATTATGTTAACTTAGACTTCGAATGCATTGAAAATCGACTCTAAAATTAACTAAAATTTTTTAGGAAAATTATTACATAATATAGACAATATATATGCATCAATTTAGGTTTTTTCTTATTTTTTTTGATAAAACTACGTTAACTTCGACTTCGGATGGAAATGATGTAGTTCGCGACATAAATTATAGAACGGATAAAATAATAAAGAAATTATATATATATATATATATGATATTTATCAATATTTTATCCATCTCTCAGAGATCTAAATACAATTAGCACTTTGGATTATTATATTTTGTGCTCCTAGACGTAGAAGAAAGAGTTGTAGAATTATTAAATATGGAACTTCATAGGCAGACTTAATTAATCATCAGCAAGAAGGGTAATGTATGTATAGATGTATGAACATAAATAAAGTTCTGTCGGCAATACATATATATGTATTATAGAGTTTGGAGTGACGAGTAGTATAGTAAATAAAGTAAGTACATATAATAGATTTCCGACGTAAAATTGATATTAATATATAAATTGATAATGAAAATGAATGAGAAGGAAGAAGAAGAATAAGACAGTGGTATGGGTTGTCCCTAGAAGTGAACGGTGTACGATGATAGGTTTATGAAATCAAGGCATCGATCTCAGCCGTTGGATCGGAAACCACGAATGGGACCTTACGTGAGTTGGAGATGGGACGTGACATAATCTCCTATTGGTCGCTTTCTACAGTACTTACGGTGTTCCATCGCTACACGCAATAACCTCCTCTTCCTCCTCATTCACCACACGCACCACTCCTTATCACACGTGTGTCACTTTGCATATATGCAAATCCATATCTATCTTCTAACTGAGTAGTTACACAGTCCGGTAAATATTAACTGAACAAAAGATAGACGATGTCATGACATGCTTTTAAGTACTGGTGGGCTAATGATTCATGTATTGAAAATAATTCGATATGTGGATTTAGACTACTATCGATATCACTCAAACTCGAAATTATTTGACAAACCCTGCTTGACAAATTAAAATAGTATCATGCTTTAGGCCACTAGGAATTTTGATAGTATGTTATTCGACGGCTACACCTCACATCGAGTAAATTAGTCTTGTGTTAAACATTTGAATTACCATTTGCTTATGAAAAAATAGTATTTTAAATAAAAAAAATATAAATCAAATTAGATGGGTTAATAAGACAAAAACTTATTAAGTTCATGATTTTGATTATCATCCAATTTTATTTTCGATATTTACCTTGTTTTCTACAACAGTTTTTTTTTTTTTTTTTTTTTTTTAACCGTGGAAGTTCTAAACCGTTGGTTCACAATTTCTCCCGGTGTCCGGAAAACCAGTCGTTGATAATTTTTCAACTACACTTAATATTTTGTAAATTTATTATTTTTGGTATAGTTTCTTAACTAAAAAAGCTTTTAGTGATATGTATTTCTGAGTTTGATCTAGTTGTAATCATCCAGTAAATGTTTAATTTGTTCTAGGCTTGTAGCTAGTAAACATTTTTTTACTAAAATAACTATTTCTTTCAGGGTAATTGATCAAAACAAAAATACAATAACAAAACTAACAAATTTTCTGTCGATCGTACATACCACCACTATACATTATATATGTATATTCTATGTGATTTTACATTCACTCTTTAATCTTATATAGTATTGACACGTTTTGTTGGTGAAACATTTTCTTACATAAAAATGAAGATAACAAAAGACTTGTGTCAAGAAAGTAAATAGTAAATGGCAGAGTTGGAAAAAACCCCTAAAGCGAGTAAGAAAAGGGCCATTCATGCATGTCCCTAGAAGAAACTGCCAGTTGGTTCAGAGTCTCTGGCCCATCTCACATGCTCCTTCTCTCTCTTTTTCTTTTCAAGAAAACGATTTTTGTGATATTTATCATAAGTTCTTTTATACGTAATATTAATTTATAAAGTTATGTAGTGATTTAATTTATTCTTTATATTATCTGTTCGATGATTTTAGAAAACGAGATACTTTTTTTTCTATCAGCATCACATCATTCTTGGACTTGATTTTAAAATACTCCAAGTGTTTCTGTCTCATGCAAATTTGGCGTATGACTTATCTAAATGTTTGGTCTTAATTAATTATAATCGCATAATATATCTAAAACAGTCGTGGAGCAATCTTATACAATAATTTATTCAATCCCTTTCCATTACATTACTAATAAATCAGTCTAAGGACACATTCTCTCCAAGACTTCTACATTATTACATCAAATCAATCACGAGTCAAGAATTTCCCAAAATTCTTAATAATCATATTAAATTGATAAAATTGTAATGCACATTTTTCTAACTTAAAATAAAACTGTATTTGAATTTTTGTTGGTGTGATTGGTTATATATATTAATACAGCCCAAAAATGTATTTGATTTCTGGTCTATGGGCATTGCACGTGAAACCTGTCCTATCTAATATAAGTTCATTTTTATCCTTTGGAATTTTTATCATTTTAAATATGAAATATAATTGGCTAGACATTGTATTTTCTTTTGTATCTGACATTTTTTAAATTATTATCTAACACCAAAAAGAAAACAAATACCTATTTAAAACACCGACTTCTCTGGCAAAACCTGTCATTCGAGTCAACGTCACGGTCAAAAACTTCTCATTTCATAACCAACACACTTTTTATACAACCAATAACTCAAATCAAAAACAGCACATTAAATGCAAGCATAATTACACTCAATACCTCAATACTTTATATACCTCAATACTTTATACTCCATCCGTTCCATAAAGATAAATTTTCTACGAAAAAATTATGTTCCACAAAGATGAATTTTCTCTGTTTTCAATGCAGAATTGTCAATTCCAAGACGTATTAATTGAATTTTAAGCATAACTATTGGTTTAGATTTATTGGAAAATATGAAATACCGAAAAACTATGTAATATTAATTGTTTTCTTAATTTGTGTGAAATCCCTCCAAAATTTATCTTTATGAAACGGAGGGAGTAAATAATTACATTCAACACAATTAAATACTACAAAGACTCTAGTTATTACTTAATTGTTGTATCTTAATATATTTTCATGTTATTCATCTAATTTTATTTTTTAAAATACAAAAGCATTCCAAGAATTGAAAATTTTGAATTATTCTTCACACACTATTTATATAAACCTTTTTCCGGTAAAGTTTACTATAGAGATTTTGAATGGTGGCTATGTCAATATATAGATGTAAGATGTTTTAAAAAAAAAAAAAATTTGTGTTGATTAAAATATAGAAAAGTATTTGCTGGTGTCATGCAGCTATCAAGGCCACACTGCATAAACTGTCTATTAAATAAAAAAAATTTGTTCGGACGTCATTAAAAAAAAAAAATTGAGCATAAAATATTTTTATAGTGATTTAGCTACAGATGAGTTATATCATATATATTAATTCACTGTTGGAGATTTTTAATATCACTGTTTAATTCGTACCTTTGGATACAAATCGGCATTATTATTAGTCGACCGCATTGTCATATCAATTGTACCTCGTTTCATCAGTACCTAAGTAAAATATCATACTAGGAAAGATCAAATAGTCTTGTGTGAGTAATTTAGAAAGATCATGTGTTAGAACAAATTATTATTAGCCTAACACTATTGTTGACCAAGAAAAAAGCCTNAAAAAAACTAATATAATCCTATATCTCTACATGGCTACATAAATTAGTAAAATCGCTTTAAATAATATATATATATATATATATATATATATATATATTTCAAATTCAACCTTGATTTTCACCATTAAACCAAGACAGAATATACTTAAACTTTGTTTAATTTTAATGGTGCATTTTTTTCAAAACTATTTGTATTTTATGATCAAAATTAAGAAGTTCGTATAATTTTGTACCGAATATTGATGATTAATGGAGTATTTTTTCATGATATTTGAAAAGGTGGAATATTTTTTTTTATTAGGGTTTGATTTTCTCGACAAGGGAAAATAGATTGATGGTTGTATATGTCAATAGGATGAATCCAAAAGCCTCTTTTAAAAAAAAAAAAAAAAAAAAAAAGCCTCTGTTAACATATCCTTTTGTTTTCTTTTAATAGCTTTAGATTAATGTGAAGAATACTAATCAATGTAAATAAGATAGATAAAACTTTACAAGATGTTTAATGCAATAGTATAGCCTTTTGATACACAAAACTCTCAAACCGACTCCAATCGGATTTTAAACCAAATTTATTCGTTACCAAAGAAAAAAAAAAACAACTTGACTAAATTTTTAGCTAGTTGAAAACATTTTAAAATAATAGTTGTAAGTTATCAATTATGGTATATGTAGGTTTAGGTCGACATTAGTACATTACATAACTTTACCCGATATAATAAATTTAATGAGAAAAAAAAAACCATATGATAATTTGGGGAAAGATTTATTAGATAAACACTTACTTTTAAAAAACTAAAATAGTATGGTGCTTCCCAGAAATGAAAATTCTTAAAGTATGATTTATAACCACTTTGACTGTATAAAAAGTTAGGATTATGCATATTTTTCGCATTTTGAAACAATCATCATCCACTACAAAAAATAANAAAGGGGTTTTTGGGAAAAAAAAAAAAAAAAAAAAAAAAAAAAAAGAGGTCAAGTGTGAGATTTGGGAGACCCACCAGTTCATCGCTCAAGATTTCCTCGGCCCATCTCTCTTTGACGTCATATTTATCTTCCACCTTCTCCTTAACTTTACTAATCATTATCTTTTTGGCTAAAACTTTCGAAAACAAAATAGAAGTTCTAAGAAAATGACCGAACCATAATTTCTATATATATATATATATATGAATTTCACAAAAAACTATCGAGGGACATAAGTTGTGTTTTTGTTTTTCAACCATTCCACAATATTATGGATTAGGCTGGATTCGAATCCATACAATAATATAGTAATGACACTAACAGATACCGTTAGGCTATAAATCATGGATACTTGGATAGAGATTTAGATTGTGTTAAGCTGTGAATCTTTACACAAAAGTCTTCGATTATGAATACTATTTATGTGAAGATGCAATTGGCAAATGTATGTATATTTTTTTTTTTTAAAGAGTTTGAATGCAAATTGTTAGGTTATGAGTTTAGCTCCAATCATTTATCAAAAAATAAGCTTGCGGATTTATATATATATATATAAACAATTTTCTCTCGAAAATACTAGAGTATTTTGATAAGTCATTTTCAAAATATAAAGTAGCAGCCACTTATTGAACAATTATAATTTTTTTTCTATTTGACCATCTGGCCGGTGTATATATATACACATCAATTTGATTATTTATTTTTTTGGTTATTTGTTTATAGACATAAAAAAATGTAAATGAAATGATCCTTTCAGAACAGTTTTGAAATAGAGGTTTGGTCCTACCATCTTTTTGTACCAGTCTCAGTTTCATAATTTTCCACGATTTAATCCATCGCTTTTCTCAAGTTGTTGTCGATTATTCCAAAGAAAACGACCTCACATAATCGATTTTATTATCCACGATCATAGACAATGAGACAACTGGTTTTAATTTCGTATTGTAAGGAATTAATGAGATCATTTTAAATCACATATATTTCAATTCATAATTTATCTCCCCCCAAAAATTGTGTGCAAAGGAACTATGAGTCTATGATCTAAACTCGTGAATATAATTAACGTGATTTATCATCTATACAAATCTTACGTGAAGATCAAAACATTATAACTCGAGGAGATCCATCCATGCTTTTTACAAGATAATATATCAGCCCATTCCACATTATAATTTTGGAGGGACTTACTTAATTAATTGTCCATATGCCTTTAGTTTAATTATATTTCCTTGCCCCACATATTTTAATATAAATAAATGATCTTATATTTTTGTTTTAATTTAGTAGGAATTATATAATTGACAAGAAATGCATGAACCATAAATACATTTTAGAAATATTTTAACGCCACTTGCAATGTAGGGGCTTTGATATAAAAACACCATTTTTTATGTATTTAGTTTGGACTTGTAAAAAAAAAAAAAAAAAATTGGGTTCGTATCGTTGTTATAAAATTGGTCGTCCAAAATTATAAGCTAATATATATTTTTTTGAAGGGTTGTTGTTGTGATTGTAAATTAATAAACAAAATTTCATGGGTCTTTTTTTTTTTTTTTCACAACAAAATTTCATTGGTCTAATATAGACTAATTTATACATATACTTTACATTGTATATGTAATATGTTTGCTTTGATAGTTGGTACATCTTTTGTTTATTTCAAATAATTAGTCACTAACACACTTTGTCATAAACAATCTAAAGCGAGCGAGCATGCAAAGGAATCAATCATGTACAAGAAAATGATTAGAATGTATCTACTATCTATAGTATAACGATTACATCTGCAAATTGATATAAGATAAATTAGATAATCATGGAATTTTTGTTTCAGGAGGAATTTTCTTGAAAAAAGAAAGATACCTTAAATGAAACATTTTTTCTCTTTTAAGGATGTTTTCTTTAATTAGAACACACTGACCCCTCTTTTGTGAGAAAGCAAAAAAATAATTGAAAAATTAAAGAACAAATCTTTAGTTAAGGATTCTTTGCAACTTGTAACCTAAATATATATAGTAAAGATAGCCTAACCATATATTAAATTATAATTGAAAACAATTTGGACAAAATATCGTACCTCATATGACTCATGACTCATGAGCATCCAACTTTTGTTAAAGTATGGAATTTAAAGAGTTTAATTTTATAAAGACTCCGTACAATAGTCTATAGTTCAACTTACTTTTGTTTTGTTTTTGTTAAAATGATAATCAAAAGAAACTATATATATAACCAACTTTATTTTTCATTCCATTCACTAGCTATAATCAGTTTTGATTTACATATGTAACTTTATTTTTGTATAGCGAAATAAAGTTGCACTTCCGAATCTAAATGCATAATAGATTAAAATATTACGATGTTTTTGAAACTCAACAGTAGCTAATTTAAAAAAAAAAAAACCGAGAGAACTATCTAGCCTTATCTATTCAAAATTAGTGAATATAAAAAAAAAATCACAAAATTACTTATATTGTGCTATTTAAAAAATCATAACATGATCTAGTTGGCTCAATCAGTAAACTTTTAGATAATCATCATGAATTCAAATATTTTTTATAACAAAAAAAAAAAAAAATCCACTTTGCTTAATTTTACGTAGCATTATATAAAAGTTTAAATTCAATTTTTAAAATAGTCCGGCTTCGGAAATACGGCCATATATTTGCAAATAAAATTACTTTTCTTCTTCTTCTTCTTCTTCTTTTTTTATTAAAAAAAATGGGAAACTTAAAACCAAAACTCATTAGTTTCTAAAATAGTCTACAACTATTATGTAAACGTTGCAGTGCCCGAAGCCATGAGGATGTGTAGCAAAGTTTTAGTTTTGACCTTGCTAATAGGGCGACGACAGCAATTTTTTTTTTATGTTATCTCAATCATTCTAAACGATATTTAATTAATATAGAACAAGTAGGTCAGACACATTAAGTCAAATTATAAACCTTTTTTTCCTTTGTTTATTAATTAAGTCAAGTTATAAGTTTGTAGAGACAACATTAAACAAAACACACCAACAAAGATTTTCTTTGTAACCTCGTTAGAGCATAAGATGATGACAAGAGAGACAAGACTGTGAAGCTAAATGTTAATTACGCTGTTTTTTCTAATAATAATAAAATGGGCCCCTCACTCCCTTAATGAAGCAAAATTAATTGGCAACAAAAACAAAACAGGTAAAAAAAAATGTTGTTTGTGAGTATATAAAATACATATTAATGAAGACGTTAATAATGATTAGTGCTAATTTGAAAGAAACCAAAAGAACAAAAGAAGTCATGTTCGAGTGTTCGAAAAGACACTAATAACCCTTGTCTAGTTTAATTTTAAGCCTTGTGATTAGTGTTAATTAGGACACACTAGTGGTGCTTAATTAATTATGACATTGACAATTAAAGATGCTTTAATTAGACGCCGTTCCACACACACACACAAACAAACTGGGATGAATAAAAATTGTAGTCAAAATGGGATCTAATTTTTTTTTTCTTCTTCTTCTAATCAGAAAAAATCTCCAGTATCGTCCACACCAATCATAATTTTTTCTTGCCACTTAATTAAAACGTCTATAATGGCCGATCACGTATATTCGCTGTGTGAAAAATTAAAACCCTAATTTTTAACTGGCAAAATAAATAGTCTACCACTAGTAGACCGACTATATTTACTGTTATGAACACACACATATTGTATATACAAAAATAAATATTAATCAAAATGAAAGAATAGGTATTTATAGTGTCGACTTAAAATATACTAGCATACCAAAGGGATTTTGGTCTAGTCGTATTTGAGAATCATTTGAGGATATCAGTTCGAATTCACTTAAAAAAGTGATTTACATTTTAAATTTAATATTATCAACGGCCCGCTCCGGACATTTCGGAATTTCCACGATTTATAAAAAGAAAGAAAGTTATAGCGTATATTACTTAACATAATTATATGTATTAATGCAATATCTAGATTTGTTATATTTTAGCGTAATAGAAAATTAATTCAAAAATTATAATTGTTATGTATTACAGTTAGGTGTATAATATATAAATTTCATTAAGTTATCTTGGTATTCAAAGATAAGATCTATACTAATCCTTTTTTTTTTCCAACTATCTGTACTAATCCTAAGATCTGAAATATCACCTGAACATTGTAAAAAGTAATATTTAAAAAAGAGAAAGCATATATGCTAAATTCTGGCTTCTAAGATAGTTCTTAATTAATGATTGTAGACTTGTAGGCAAAACAGAAACGAGAGAGCTAATCATAAGATTTCGTATTAAACCTCTTGAATAATAGTTACTTGGCAAAAAGTATAAACAAGTGTTTAGTCTGTTGCCAAGATGGGAGTCATAGAGACATGCTTGTTCAGTTTTTTTGATTTTTTTTTTTTTTGATTTTTTTTTTTTTTTGAGAATTGCTTGGAGGTGGTTTGGGCCTTAGGCCCTAATCCACCCCCAAGGCCCGGAGCCAGTCCGGAGCCAGCCTTTATCTGTACCTTTTACGGCCCTGGATACTCCTCCCCGTCCGAGACTCGAACCGGTGACCTCTCAGACACATGCTTTGGGTGCTACCAGTTGAGCTAGCTCGTCAGGGTTGCTTGTTCAGTTGTTTGTATGAACAAAAGTTAGAAAAACAATAAATAAGGATTTTGTCGTGGAAAAAAAAATGTATATATACTTTTGGCCAAAATCCTTCCGTATTTTTTTCATGCGTTAATTTCCATCATATCAACAACATTTAGTTTGAAAGTCTGATAATAAAAACTGATACATATAAACAATTATATACTCCCTCCGTTCCACAAAGATGATTTTTCTAGGAAAAAATTACGTTCCATAAAGATGGATTTTCTCACGTTCCAATGCATAATTGGTAATTCCAAGACGTAATAATTGCGTTTTAAGCAACACTATTGGTTTAAATTTATTGAAAAATGTAAAATATCGAAAAACTGTGTAATATTAATTGTTTTCTTAATCTGTGTGAAATCCCTCGGAAAATTATCTTTATGGAACGGAGGGAGTATTTGTATACATATATATATATATATATTGCAATTAATGGAATAGTTTTTCACTTATTGTTAACAACATAAAATGTGAATACTGTTATTATTATTTCCCGTGATTCATATTTCTTGGCTAAGTTTCGGTTACAACCGGTTTCATGGAGTTTTTGTTTTTTTTTTGAAAAGGTTTTTCAATTAAAGCAGAACATAAAAGGATATGGTTTGTGAGACCATATAGTTTTTGTTGGAATGCTTTGGTTCATAGTTTCAGTTTTAGTTCTATATTTCAATTGCCTCTCCTTTAAATCTCTCTCGTTTATTTATGAGTATATTTGTTTTAAGTGTCTAGTCTTTGGAAATATCTTTTAGTCCGACAGCTCTTATTTCTTGAGAGATAGCAACGTCCGTCGGTAATTCCACTTTCATATTTTAATAGATAATTCAAATGACAAAAAGATAGAAAATTATTATTATTTATAGTTTTGCGTTTTAAGTAAAACAACAATGTTTCAACATTTTTGAAATCGTCTGAACATTGGTTTGCTGTTATTATTAACATATAAATATAATTGCATTTGTTTTATGTTAAGTAATTATAATTAACAAGAACATGCTGGTACTTGGAAAAATGCTCCTGTTATTTTAATGTAAATAAATTAGTTTATCAAAGTAATGTGTTACACCATATAGCATTTGTGGAATGTCTTCCTTTTTAATCTAAGTGATTAGCCAGTTGGAGAAATATGAGATTTCTCCAACACGATATTAGAATCTCAGGAGGACAAATTGACAAATTGTTATCAATATAACAAGTGTATTTATATAATTAAGGTGGATTCGAGTCATAATTGATACACTTGAGGAAAATGTGAAATCCAAGAAAGAGTCAAATGCAATGTGACATAGAAAAAAGTTGCATTGAACTTAGGGTGGCCCGGTTTATCATGTCTCATACCTACTACGATTAAATGCATTTTTCTTTTAATATAAAATCTAAGCAATTTTATATTACATTCCACTTGATATTATGACAACTTCAAGATTAATTTTACTACACCACACATGTAATCAGAATCCTAGATTTATTGGAACTTGGAAATTACAGTAGAAGTATAGGGATGCACTAAACGGTGAAACTCCAAAATTTTTAATTAGACAACCTCAAGTACTATAATCATAAGAAAATAATGTATTTGCAAAGGTTATAAATCTAAAAAATAAATATTTTCCACCCAAAACAAATTACAATATGTAAAAAAAAGTGTATATATATATATGTTTTTTTTCTAAAAAAATATCTATATATTTACGGATCTAAATCCGTATATTCCTTTAGATCTGGGACCAAAACATGTTATATGGTCTCGCCTTAAGAAATATTCGAATTAGCAATTCTAGATTTTGCCTGAAATTTTTACTGTTAAAATTTTTTTTAGTAAATGTTAGGGAAATGAGAAGAAATGGTTTTTATTTGTTTTGGTAGCAGTGGAATAATAAAAAATGACATAATTTGGTTTGAAGATAAATAAATAAACATGAGCATGCACTTTTAAGATCTAGTAGTGGAATCATATCGACGACGTAGGCCACAAAAGAATAAAATAAAGTTTTAATATCTGGTTCATATCTCTGTGCAGTGTAATAATAATCATACTTAAATTATTTTTAAATATATTCTATTTGGTGCGGGATCTAACTAAAATTAATTAAAGATGTTTTGTTATGAATGTGAATGATATATTATATATACTAATAATTTGACAAAGATGATATATTAATAGTTTGACAAAAATACCACTCACAGCTCATCGCAAAAATACAAATTTTACACCTCAGAGTAATTTCTCTCTTGTGTAATCATTGAAACTTCATAAAAATATCAACCTAACTTATATGAACCAAACATTGTAGAATAAGTATTACTTAAGTACTTATCCATATAAATTATACAGATTATAAAAAAATCCTATATTTGAAAAAAAATACTATATTTGTTTGTTTAAATTATTATTAAATGTTCGTAAAGAATAATCTTTTTTTCTGTTGTAACGTTAACAATTATTATTAATATCATAAAGAGTATAATCCTCTCTACAATTGGTGGATATATGCAAAATTTTTTTTTTTTTTTTTTTTTTTTGGGAGAAATACGAATTGTAATCATTTTGAAAGTGAATAATTTGATTTGTTCAAACCTTTTACCAAAGGAAAAAAAGTCTATTTGAATGCTTGATTATATACCTTTTACTTTTCGGTACATCTTTTAACACACGTAAAAAGCGAAAGATAACAACTTAATATATAAAATATGTGAAAAAAAGCTAGTAGTATAGTAGTAATTATTTAGCTCAATTTCTTGAAACATGCTTTCTTAACGGGAGACACTGTTTCCTCAATCTCCTTTGTAATTTATTTTAAATATTTTGAAATAATTTACAGAAAAAGAAAGTCCTCCAAAAAGGTCATGAGATGTAATTTTCAATATGTATAAATGTGAGTAATGAGATATGGATTGTTAACGTATATATCACTATCTAGTATCTAATGAAGAAAAAGGGTCCCTTCAAAGTAATTATTGTAGTCTCATGTATAAGTTTGATTCTTTCACACACATAACCAATCAATGCATACCTTACCCTAAACCATCGAATGAACTGTTTAAGAAGGCCTCGTACATTAGAGCTAAAGCAGCCTCTACTCCAAACTTTGATCGGGTGATTTGTGAACTTATTCGTTTTGAAATAAATAAAAAATATATATCAACGAATCCCAACTTTGAACTGAATATATACAAGCAACTTAGCAACATTCACAAATGTAGAATGTTGGATCTAGAGAGTATACCAACATTGTCTACATCGAGTTGCATTGTGCAGGCGGCACACAAACTTTTGTATATAAGTTAGTCACAACTTTTTTTTTTTTTTGGCAAAAATAATGTACTCAAAATTAATAATCCAATTTGATGTCAAAAATCTACGCTTCTTGGACTTGTAGGTCAGAATATTGGGTCAAAATATAAACATCACTCCAGTTCTAAATATTGGGCCAAGTTCTTGTGCCTTGGCCTAAATTTTGATGAGTCTCGCAAACGAACTTTCTTGGGCCGGGCTTATAACGGCCCATCATATTTACAAACTTCTTTTGTTTTTTTTTGGGGCAAACATTTGCAAGCTAAACCTCGAAAACTATAAACTATCAATGGGTTCTAATGATATGCTTGACCAAATGGATTATATAAATCAATAATAATTGTCTCACAAAATAAAGTATACACATTGTAATACGGAGATGCATAACTTGCTTAGGCATATGCAAGTTAAGTATAATCATATATTTTAGCAAGAGAGACACTAACCATTTCATTTGTTTTTCTAATATATCTCAGTTCGTCACCAACATGCAACAATTACATGTGTGATTGATTCGTTGCATAGGGACAGCATCAATTAGAGAATGAGGCAAAATTTTAAAATAACCGGATATTGAATTGTGGAATAACAACGATACTTGATTTGTATGATTTAGTATTGCCTTTGATTACAAGTCATGCCAAATAATTCAAACAAGGAAAGTTACTACTAGTAGGAGTCACGTCTCATCCGGATACAATACAATTATTATGGAATATAGATAGTTTGAAAGATGAAAATCCTCATCTTTGATTCTTTTTGTATAGTCTATATAGGTCACACAATTAGGCTATGAATGGTAACAAACAATTCTGCGGTTTGCGGGACGGATATGTGCGAATCATTATGATATCATCATTCATGTTTCACAAATCTCTGATAAAAGAAAAATATATATATTTTGTTTTTTGGTCACGAAATCATAATTATTTTCATTTATTTTGTACAATCTGCACTTGTTCCGCTATATGCGTTTTACTATTCAAATTGTTATCAACTTATTTCGCACATCAAACCGTTATCAACTATTAGTATGGTATTGCACTATTTAAAATTAATCATTGTGCTCTTGAAAAAAGATTATATATCAATCAGTTGAAATAGTCTTAGATTGTTAGACCACGAATTAGGTTGGGATTAAGATTCGATTTAGAGACAGACTAAAGATTTGAAATGCTAAGATGAATAAGAGTCAATATTCCTACAGCGATTACTATTGCATTCTTTTTTTTTTTTTCCAACCAACTTGATTATGAGCAAATGTTTATTCTAGTCATGAAAGCGACGAAGCTTACACAACGTGAAAGTGCTAATTCGTAGTATAATATGCTATTTACATTCTAAGATTAGTCTAGGCTTTTCTTAGTGAAAGAGCTTTTTTTTTTTTTTTTTAAATAAAGATCACATTTCTTGTAATAATTTAGAGCTTTTTATAATCTAGTGCAGCCTGATTCGAAATCTATAATTAGCTCCTCGTGTGTTTAACTCATCTCTTAAGTCTTAACCTTAAGAAACTGTTGTAAAATTATGCTAACCTATGCTTACTTTATTTTATTTGTTATGCGAACTAGAGAGATATCAGATATATGAGTGTAAATATTAAATATACTCACTCTTTATCTCTTATTTGATTATGATTCGCGTAAACATGCATGTNTATATATATATATATATATATATATATATTATACAATATTAATGTAAGACTTTAATCTACAAAATTATACTATTGTTTACAAGATATTTTATGAGCCAGTTGAATAGTTATTTATTTATAAAATAAACTGGGTTCGAATTATGTTTGGTATAACTTCCGATTTTAGGAGAAGCTTTTCTAAAGCAAAACATTTTAGTCATTTCATTATTCAAAATATTGAAATAATTGAATTTTTTTTGGGTGGACAAAATATTCGATATTCAATTTAATTGTTTAAACCTAAAGTAGAAACACATATTGATGATGTAGTGGGGTATTTTGTTTTCTGTACATGTCGACGTGAATAGATACAGAAAGAAATAAATATCTACGAAAAGGACTTTCGACTTTATCAATAGCCAACTAACCAAATCTGTGAACCACACATAATACCAACAAATATCTCAAATATTATTATTCTTAGGGATTGAACATAAGTCTTTTCTTTAGGTTCTCAAAAATCAAAATAAAGATAAGGTAATGGGGTATGTGATGGGACCCATCTTGGTGTCGGCAGTTCTAGTTTATGTCGACGTGGCAACAACGGGACAATGTCTTCTTGTTTTGTTCCTTCATGCTTTCTCCATGACACCAACTTCTCTTTTTTTTTTTTTTTTTTTTTTCCGTCTAAACT
>OVAF01000323.1:0-47228 GCA_900406245.1 Odontarrhena argentea | reverse complement strand
TTCTGAGTCATTTCCATGTCATTGTCCAGTCATAGTTTTGATTGGCTAGAAGTATTGACACCTAGGATTTTTCACTAAAGTGTACTCTCTAATAATGGGTAGGGGATGCACCAAGAAGAAAAATGTTCTATGAGGTTTGCAAACTCGTCTAGGTAATTGGAGAAAGCCAGGTATTATACTGAAGAAGTCGTCATCTTAGCTCTATCGAATCTATAAAGAACGTCACTCAATTTTTTTTATTTTTAAACATCAAACATGAACCTAATAGATGTCAAGGTGATCCTCAAACAGCGACTGAATTATACAATTGTGAACGAAATCAAAAACAACATTTAGAGTATCAACTGACAATGGCAATTTAGCTAAACAATGAGCCACTCAATTGTGATGCCTCCGTGTCCAAGTGTTTTTGTGTGTAAACATGCATTTCAAAGTAGTGCATTCAATATTTTATAGTCTAAAAAAAGGAGATTTTGTGTTTTTGCTAGAAATTACAATCCATATTTGATTTCCAATATCCGTGGGTCTAGAATAGTGATCAATTTTTTTTTTTTTTTTGATAAGTAATAGTGATCAATTTTCTTCAACGGGATTTATCTAGTTTCCTTCATTCAGTTAATCGAAAATAATTTCACGTTCTAAATTTTTTTAAAAAATTGATGAAAAATTAGCTAACGGCCACAATTATCCTATAGAATTATAATGTTATGTTTTTTAGGGAAAAATAATAATTATAATAAAATATTATGCAAAGCTGGTGGGAAAACCAAAAAATGCTAGACAAAAAAATCTAAACTCTCTGAGCTTGGGGTTGAGAAAATCAGACAAGTGTCCATGTCTTCATGGTGAAGACTGAAGAGTTTAGTGAGATTTTTACTTTAAACAAAGAGCAAAATTATTGAAATATGTGCAAGGGAGCGATTATTACGAAGATGAATTAACAAATACTTAAAAATCAGTACTCCACAGGTTAAAGAAATTTAATATCATTCACGTAATTTGATGTACAAATAAGACAAAAAGATAGGATTTGATACGTATCAAATATCAAATTTTCCTACTCGTTATTTTGCCTAAAGAAACTGGTATAGACATATAGCACATGTTTTAAGATTAGTTTGAGTAATATAAATTTTTGGATACGTACCAAACAAAGGATTAAATACTATTAGTAGTATTTTTCTTGACTTGAGAGTTTTTTTTTCGTT
The DNA here is from genome assembly GCA_900406245.1 of Odontarrhena argentea. Taxonomy (NCBI): domain Eukaryota; kingdom Viridiplantae; phylum Streptophyta; class Magnoliopsida; order Brassicales; family Brassicaceae; genus Odontarrhena; species Odontarrhena argentea. Next base: position 46,020 of record OVAF01000323.1, on the reverse strand, counting down.
TTTGTCAACTTGAGTTTATTAGCCATAAGTGACATCTGACCTACCAAACTGAGATTTTTTTGAGTTTACACGGTCGTTATTGATTTCTCGTGGATCAAATTTAAAAAGAGACTTGGACGGTGAAGTTACGACAACAGCTACTCCCACGCACTACATGTTTTATCAATCATTTACGTAAGTCCTACAAANACCCAAAAAAAAAAAAAAAAAAAAAAAGCTTATGTTATATGTATTTTTATAAATCTAAAAATCATCAAAAATATATATAAACAGATTGATAATGATATTTTCCACTTAAGGAGAAATTGTCAAACGATTTATGTATTGTTTTCACACGTAAAATTATCTAATCAATTTCATTCAATACATCAAAATTGTTTATCATTATATAGATAAGAGTTTGGTGAGTAGAATATTCGACTTTATTAACCGACAGTAAAATAAGAATTGGTCCATATATAATTATAACGAGTTCGCAAAAAACAAAAAAAGACTACATATATGTATGGGGTTATTCGAACATTTATTATTTAAAACGAATACATAGTTTGTCCGGGATTTGTAGTCTTTTGACATTGTCAATAATTGTATTTTCGGATTTTCGGTTATTGACAAAAAAATAAAACATTGTCAATAATTGTATCACCTAAATTTCAGAAATTCACATTTAAAAATGAAAGTTTTAAAAAATATCTGTATGTATATATGAAAATTACATAGGTTTTTATTTAAAATTACATTTTACTACTCTTCCAAAGGATAAATAAAGCCGCACCTAATACAAAGTTTACAACACTTGTTCTCTTCCAAATTACTGCTTTTACACAATTATTGGTGGGGTTAGTTTTTATCTTTCTCATGTTAGGACAACAACAATACACCAACAACAACATCACAATCATCGAATCAAAGAGTTCCAAGAATCTTGGAAACAGAAGCTGAAGGCTTAGGATTAAACAGCTTCTTAAGCTCATGATACCTCTCAAAATCAAACTCCTTATGTGAAGCCATCACTTTCCTCTGTTTAGCTTCGAACCTGCTTTGGTAAAACCCTTCAAAGGATGGCTCTTTCTTTGTCCTGAGGAAAAACGCATAACCGGCCATGAAGTATGCTGCTGTGATACAGTAACAGATTGGCTCCATTACATCCCAAGTGAGCTCCCAAAAGGTTAACCTCATGAGTCCTACGGTTTGGATGATTAAGTAACCTAGACCACCCCAAAGCTCTTTTCTCACTAAGGCATGTGCCTTTTCGTCGATGATTGACTTTATTGCTTCTAGCTCTCTTAGTTCGTTTCTTCTTGGATCGTTTCGGTTTCGGAGAAGTGGTAAAGGAAGTAGCCCCTCGATCGATTTAGTTACCTGATCACAACACAAAAACAGAACACTTTTTAGTCAAACGAAGAACTATACCATCTCTTTAAGCTTTAGTTTGACACAACTACCATTGAACACACACAAGGCAGCTTATAATCAATAAAACAGTGATTCATATGAACCACTCCTAAACTCAAACCCAAAATGATCCTTTCCACACCATTTGAATCACCCAAATAACCCAAAAAACTTCTCCATCTCACTCTCTCTCTCTCTTTAGTATCAAATCATCATGGGATGAAAAAAGGAAAGGACTTAAAAGCACCCATCAACCTAATCCAACCCCAAGTTTTTTGGAGACAAAAAAAAAAAAAAAAACTTGTGATCTCCACATAAAGTCTTCCTCTTTAACACCATGGCCATCTTCCTAGTTTTCGATTCACCTGTCAATAATTCGAATCACAAGAACATAATAAAACCATAAAACAACATATCAGTTTCTGTAGATTCCAAAATCAAAATCAAACCAAAAACAAAACTTTTGGAACCCATCTCTCTCTCACACACACACAGACTAATGCATCAATCTACAGCAAGCAACACAGAGAATCACAGAAACAGTTCAAAATTTGATGATTACCTGATCAGGTCTTAAGCAAACGGAATCACCCAAAACAATAACATTCCCAGAATCATCAAGCATCTTCGCAATCCAATCACCTTGCACAGGATCAACCTCATTACAAACCCTAACAAACTCACAATACCTAATCCAACTCTCCCCAATCTCGCTCAACTTCGTCTTCACCACATCAATCTGCGCGGCTCTCAACAACTTCCTCACATCCTCCACACCAATCCCAATCTCTTTCTCCTCCTCCTTCTCCACCATCAACCCATCTAATCGGATCCGATCCTTAACCAAATCCATCTCTCTCAACCTCTCAATCAAATGGCCCCCAATCGGAGCCTTGAAACTCCGATTCAACGCCAGATTGTTCAAAAACCGCCTCGAGATCGACGAATCACCTGGCTCAGGATCGATCGTGGCTTCTCCTGGATCTTTGGGAACCTTAGTTCGTACGGATAACGAAGACGACGAGATTCGGCAATTCATCAATCCTTGTGACGACATTTTCGAGATGTTGAACAATCTCTGTGACAACATCTTCTTCATAATCACCATTGTTGAATCAAAAAAAAAAGAAGAGAAAGTGTGAAAATATGAAATTGAATAATAATGAAGTAAAGAGAGGAGGCTTTATATAGGTGAAATCAATATGTTAATTAAACTTTTTTTACTTTATGGTAATTATTATCAAAGACTAATCATATACTATTATATTAATTACTAGATTTTGTCATGTACACGTCAGCTAGATAAATATCACGAACGTTTCAATAAATGCTGCATTTTAGTGGATGGGTACCGTACACGTGCCGAGATATTAGTTGGTGATTAGCTTGCGGTGCGTTTGTGACCGTTGGATTAGTGTTCTGCATAATCTTTAATAACTTCTTTTGACTATAAAGAAAAAAAAGAAAGATTCAAAACGTGTCGCCACATATTTTCTGTTTCTTTTTTTTTTTTTTACTTCTGGTAAAATGCCTAAATGGTAAGGTTAAAAAACTTTTAAAGAGATAAATTTGTTAATCTATACAGCATTTTTGAGTAAATATTACAGTGAATTCTGAAACAATGACGTGCTGTCTTATTTTCAGGGTTATCTTTTACACTAATCTAATAAAGAGATAAGAAAGAAAAAAAAAATGTGGTGTAGAGTGTTATATTATATACTTTATATGTATTAGGTATATTAAATATATAACTAGTACTTAGTAAATTAAACAAATACGTGTCGATACATTTTTGTGTTTCTCTTTTTTTGTTTTACGTTTTGAAAACATTTTTTTGTCAATGGTGTGGTGGAATAGATAGAATTATGTGATGATGTGTATAGTATATTAGAATAATTTTGCTGTTTTCTGTCTTATTAAGACATTATGAACAGATTAATATACAGCCTAATGGAAATATATATGAAGCCTAATGGAAATTGGTGAGATTTTGTTTTCTTTGGTTTTTCTGGTATAATTTGGTCTGGTACTATATAAAAACTGAAACATATAATTATTATTTTCAAAAATTAATATAGGATCAAATATAATGGTAGATTTGTAATTCCCCCTAATTTTTTTAAATACTTAATGGTTTGATTATTTTAAAATATTTATTTCCTTATCAAAGGACATAAATTATAACAATATTTTATTGATATGTACAAATTAACAACACCATTATTCATTTAAGTATATTTTATCATTAGTAAAGCTTAAACAATCCTTTAAGCAATATAAACATCTTATGTAAAAATTAAGATTTAGAACAAAATATTAGAAATTGAACATTTTTTAAAAAGATAGGCAAAAAGTGTGGCCACATATTTTACTATTTTATCTAGTTTTTTTCTTCTCTTTTTTTGGTCAACTTTATTTTTATCTTGTTTCACACCTAGTGAATGGTGATGCTAAAAGAGAGAAATTGTTGTGATGTAAGTGTATTATTCCAGTAAATTTATTTTCCTTTTATTTTTGGGTTGACTCAGTAAACTTTGAAATTACCAACCACATTATACATCTAGTAATTGCCTTAAAGAGATAGGTTTTTTGTGTGATGTCACACATGTTAATTATGTTTATATATAGAAAACACTTTGTAAAACTGAAATAATGACGTGTTGCCACATATTTTCTGTTTTATCTTTTACATTGACTTAATATAGAGACAAGAAAAATGTGATGTAATATGTATAATATGAACACAAGTAAGCATGGCCACACATTTTATGTTTTTATAACTTTTTTTGTTTAATTATTTTCTAAATGACGTTGTGATGTACATATGAGAATACTATATGATGATATTGAAATGAGCGCCGTTCAAAAAAAAAAAAAGGGAAAAAAAAAAAAGATATTGAAATGAGCTGTTGAATTATGTATGTTGCCAATTCTTTGGACCAAAACAGTAGGGATTACATTTTCAATTTAAGTATCTTACACAATAATCATGATTTTAAATGTTTTTTTTTCAATGATAATTATTGTATAGGTTAGAACTCATAATCCATGGTAATTAAGTTCTCTACCATACAATTGTTATCATGATTTGATCCAAAAAGAAAAATAAAAACAATTAGAAACATAATTATTGTGTGAATAATTAACTAATTATGTACAATAAATCTTCCCTTGACTTAAAAAAATTGAAAAAAAAATAACATTAAAATCAACATAATGAATAAAAAATTCTGTTAGACATAAGAAAAACAAATCAAAAGATTTTGGATTTTTTTAAATAACCTAAATTATATTTGTTGTTATAATTTAGGTACTTTAAAATAAATCCAAATCACTTGAATTTTTTAAAATACACTATGTTTATATTATTTACAAAATAATATTTCATTCTGAAAAGAAACAAATATGCAACTAATTATACAGTATAATTACAACAATATTTTTTTTTTGCTATCTACAATAGCATCAATATTCATTTAACTATATTATTTTGTTTATTAGTAGTAAAGCAATCCTATAAAATACTTCTTCTCTAGAAATTAAGACTACTGTATTATGATTATATCTTACTAAGAATTGGTGAAAATAACAACTTTCGATCTTGCNAAAAATTGGAAATTTTTTTTTTTTTTTTTTTTTTTTTTTTTTTGAAAACCTCATAAATTGGAAGATATTTATTGTAATTTATGCAGAATAGTAATTACAATCACCTTCATATATATATAAGAAAAATAAAGAGTGAAAACTCAACTGAAAAAATGTTGAAATTGTATACATTCAAATTAAAATTTAAATACAATTTAAAAACATATCGACAACTTTGATTAATAAATACAATTTAAAAACATATCGACAACTTTGACTTAATCGTTCTAAGTGCAATTCGTTTCTTTTATTTATCCCGATTCCATAAACAATGCTGACAATTTATGCAAATGGCAGTTTGTTTCTTTGCGCAAGTGGCCACTTTCTTCAAGATTTTTTAAACATATTCACGTATATAGATTTTTTTACCTTGTAATTTTGGTTCAATTTACAATAGCATCATTTGTAATATTCAAGGTCGAGTACCAAAGAAAAAAAAAAACCTAATACAAGTGGATCATGAAAAGTGAAGCAGTGTCAAGACTCAAGAGGCAATACACATTATAATCATTTAGATAACGTAAACCAAGTTGTGAGGTAGCTAGGTCTCAAAAACATTTCTATTCTAAATTTCTAATACACATTATAATCATTTAATTTTTCCTAATTAATAATATTTTTTACTCTTTCAGAACTAAACCAACTTGTAAATATTCCTCTAGCTCGTCATGTATTCTCGTACTGCAAACTATTACATCAACCAAAGACATCAGATTCTCTAATGCTTGTGTTTTTTTATTGTAGTTTTCACGTTAATTAGCATATTTTTGTAGCGTGACATTGCTATTAGCGGAATATATGCACTTGGCATATATCATATATATATATATATATATAGATAGGAAAAAAGAATGAAAACATCAGAAAAGACTTGAAAAATATTTTTGAGAATGAGAATCAAAATCTTGAATTTTTACCCTTCTCTTATTTCGAACTATTACATCAACGAACGAAATCAGATTCTGTAATGTTCGTGATTGTTTTGTAATTTCACATTAGTATATATATTTGCTGAGACATGCATAATATTCTTAATTATTAGATGAATATATGCACATGGTATTATGTGGATAGGATAAAAAACTGAAGAAAAAAAAAATTAGAAAAAACAAAAGATATTATTGAGAAAATGTGAGAATCAAAATCCTAAAATTATCACGCTACTTGTATCAATACCACAAGACACGGAACTTCCAAAATGAATGGAAGCCATTAATCATTGATTATATATACACCATCATTTTAATTTATGAGTACATTAATATATGTATAAAATTGGGGAATCGTGTACGGACATTGGTCAGATGCAAAGTTAGCAAATCCATTTATCAATCGTTTGATTAGAGAGTTCATGAATCCAATTTTTTTTTTTTTTTGTAAGTACTCTATTAAAATGCAAAGTTTGTACAATAAGCTAACGTAAATGAGAGACTCAGAATAATTGTTAACTCATAATTAAGTCATAACTATTAGAAAGGATCTTACTAAAAAGAGAGTTGATATTGCATATATTCATATTATTAGCCAAGCAAAGGATTTATTATCATGTGGCTGGTGAGCTCTATACTCATTTTGGTTCCCGTCGCACTCAGTTTACCAGATAAATTTGTAAGACACGATGTTTTCGATGGGGTTGGCAGTGTCATACTAGCCAAGGTTATGATTTGTTCGTTACTGGGATTTACTCTGCTCTGGTTGGGATCATTCATCTTCAACTAGCCAAGGTTGATGTTGCAACAAATGTTTCAATCAATCATCACCTAGGTTCAAATCTAATTTAATGCATAGTATTGTTAAATTGTTAAAAAAAAAAAAAAAAAAACAATTTGCTTTATCAGTCGATAGAGCTAGACATTAAGATCTCTTTACATTTAGATAAAACATCATTCATCAATAGCTATGGGTGGTGTGTAAATGTTAAACCATTCATCAAAATTGTAGTGTAATGCTTAATATATCATTTGTTGGAGATTGTAAAAACAACTCAGTATGGATGAATAATATTATATATGAAGTTCATTGGTTCATGTTAGTGTTATTGTTTTGTAATCCAAATTTGAATTTGGATGTGAATATAATTAACTAAACTTTCAACGACAAAAGAAACAAAAGTTGGGGCAACCTACATACTTCTTCGAATACACAATGGTTTTGGACATCCGAAGTTTTCGATTGAGCATTTAATCTATGAACCAATATATAGACTTGGTCATCTTGAAAAGACTCGTAATTCATTTAACACTTTTTTGACATCAAGTTAATACTTACAATCTTAGTCATGTAATTTTTGTCAACTTTGATATGATTGTTAACTTGAGTGACTACCTGAGCAAAACGAATTTGTTTTAGTTCTTCTATGAGCAAAACACATTATTCATCATCAAATTCAATCATTTGTCTAAACTGTTATATAAACTACAACATATATATGTAATTTCATCCATTACTATACATTTTTTAAGTGCATGCAAGTATAGAGAATACACCAACAAAAAGAAAACATTACAATCCATTTTAGTCTCTACAACATTTCTACATTTAATCTGACTTAATTTTTTTTCTTAAGTATAACATGCAATGACAAAAAGAAAAAATGACGCCAAAGCTATAGATATCAATTTTTTGTTAGCCAACTTATAGTGACTGAAGAAGATTTGGAAATAAATCTAAAGTCTGATATCTATAGTTTTGGCGTCATTTTTTCTTTTTGTGGTAGAGTTGTCAGTTGTCACTATATTATTTTATGGGTTTGAATTTTTTTTTTTTTTTTTGGTTTACATGGGATTAATTCTAATTTAATACACATTTACGTTTTTGACAAAAAAAAAAAAAGTTGATGTAAACTATTGTTCTTCAAATATATGAAAGTGGGGTGGTAGAAACCAAAATACATCCACACAACATGTTTAGTAATTTTTGTGACATAGAAGCCAAAAGACAAAACAAATATCTATGTGTAATCACTAGAAAAAAAACCCATTAATGCATCAACACATTTACCTCGTATCGTATATTCTCAACGTTCTAGCTAGCAACAACTCTTAAGGCATACCATTCACTTCTTACTAGATATAACTCTGAAAAAACCAAAATCGCCAAATTTTCCTTCAAAGTGGTCACCCGACAATATATTAGTTGTTCTTATGTATCTGATGGGTTAACAAAAATCTCATATGTTTGTACCTTCAAAACTTAGATTGAATAGTTGGCAAATCAGTGAAATTATATTCTACCACAACATATTGTTTATCAACAACTTTAGCCATGTGACTAAACTGTTACATAATTTACAAATATGTATCTTATAATATTCAATAATTACTATCTATAAGTTTTAGTACATAGAAATATAAAGATACAAGATCACACCAACAAAAAAAAAAAAGAAAAAAAAATTATTCATCCATTTAAGTTAAAACATTAGACTAAACTGTTACATAAATTACAAACATGAATATCTTTATATTTATCCATTACAATCCAATTTTTAATACATAAAAGTATAAAGATTTCATTTCACCAGCAACAACAACAACAACAAAATTATTGATCCATTACGATTTAAGCATTTGACCAAATTATAACATAAACTACAAACATGTATCTTTTGATATTCATCCATTACTACCCAACAGTTGAACTATACTTTACATAAATTACCAACATGTATCTCTTAATAGTTAATACTCATTTCTTACTACCCAACTTTTAGTACATAAAATAAAACTATCAAGAGTACACCAACCCAAAAAAAAAAAAACATTACAGTCATTTTTTGATTTTCTACAACATTTTTACTGAGCAATCTGACTTTTAAGTTTTAATTATTCAATCTGTTTTTCTTTGTCACAAAACTTAATCTGAAATTTCAACTATAATAATGGGCAGGGAAACAAAATTCAGTCATCAAAAACCCTTAATAATTCAATTTTCAAAAAAAAAAAAAAAAATCCTTAATAATTCCAACAACAAAGACAGAAACCCAATTTCAGTTCTGTCTTTGGAACTCAATATATATATATCTATGGGCTTTTAATTTATTAACTAATATTTGGGTTTTAGCTTATTTGGAAAACATCATTAATGTCCTCTTCGCTTCATTGACTCAAGTGGCTTCACGAAACGTCACCGTTTAGAGGCCATGTTCATATTCTTTATACCTTCAAGATCAGTTGTATCAGATCCAACTTTTGTGTTCATCGTCAACTTCAAGAACTTGACTAAACCAAGTCTGGATCTCTTACAGAAACCACAAACATAAATCTTTTAATACTCATCCATTACTATCCAATTGTAAGTACATAGACATATAAAAAGATTACACTTACACCAACAATGTAATGAGCACATTACAAACTCTAAGAATGTATTTAATTTCACCTTCTTCCCAACATTCTACAATTCAATGACTTTTAAACTATGATTAGATAAATGAAACAAGTTTTAATCATAAGAATCCCCTAACAACAAAACACATAATTCTCAGTTCTGTCTACTAGCAATGTAATTAGCCAAAGCCAACAAAGGAGCAACTTTGTCAGAATCAAATCCCAAAAGCTGATCACAAGCCTCTCTATTCAATTTCTCAGCAAACTCTCTCGATTTCTCCAACCCCATGATCTTAGGATAAGTCAATTTATCCGCAATCAAATCTTTCCCGGCGGTTTTCCCTAGCTCTTTCGACGATTTCGTCACATCTAAAATGTCATCCACAACTTGAAATAACAAACCGATACACCTCGCGAATTTCCTGAGCTTCTCAACCTCCTCATCACTACCACCACCTACAATACCACCTAGAACCGCACTCGCTTCGAGCAATGCCGCGGTTTTATGCAAATGTATGTACTCTAAGTGGTCTAATCCGACGTCGTTTATATCTAAACCTTCACTACTTAAATCTACCACTTGTCCTGCCACTAAACCTTCGGAGCCAATGGCTTTAGCCAACTCACCAATGGCTCGAACCACTCTAACCGGAGAGACACTTTTAGGAGTCGAAGTAGCTAAATGTTCGAAAGCAAACGAAAGCAGAGCATCTCCGGCTAAAACCGCCACATCCTCGCCGTAGACTTTGTGGTTGGTGGGTTTTCCACGGCGGAGATCGTCGTTGTCCATACAAGGAAGATCGTCGTGGATCAATGACATGGTGTGGATCATCTCGACGGCGCAAGCTGCAGGCATAGCAAGAGACTCTTCTCCTCCGACGAGCTCACAGGCGGCGATACAGAGCACTGGTCTAACTCGTTTTCCTCCGGCGAGAAGCGAGTAACGCATTGATTCGTGGATCTTGAGTGGCTCACGGAGAGGTATAGCCGAATCCAAAGCTTTGTTGACTGATTCCGCTTTGTTGATTATGTAAGACATGAAATCGAAAACAGAGGATTGAGAAGAAACAGAGGTTGGAGAAGAAACAGAGGATTTTTTGAGATTTTCTTCTTTAGTGACGACAGAACACGAAACGGTGCGTTTTGGGGATTTGGGTTTGAAGGGAATGAAGGAAGAAGAAGATCTGGATCTGGGTTTAGGGAATTGAGAGGAAGGACATGAGGAAGAAGAACATATAGTTACTGAAGAAGAAGCCATGGAGATTTCTGAAATTTGGGATTATTAAAAAAATATTGTATTTTTTTATAAGAAAGTTTGGAAATTTGGAGTCAAAATGATGAATTGAGATTTTGGGTTGGCCATTAGTGGAAGCTTAGAGATACAGATAGGGTTGTGTCACAGAATGGGCCTTAGTGGTGGAGATGACAATGATTTATATTATTCAAAGTATTTTTTTTTCCTATTTTTATGTATTTTTTATAATATTATTTTTAGCATAAAGATGATAATTCCAACATTTTCTGCCTTATCAACATAAATTTTACTTAAAACAAGAATAACATAAATAAAATAATTGATTACCAATATATTTTATTATGATTTTCTTTTTCTTTTTAATATGCGAAAATAGGAAAATGTGAAAACATAGTTTGTGGAGAAAAATGAAAACCAAAAAAGCTAAAATCTTTCCTTTCAAATGGTTTATTATTTTTGTTGATTTTCTATGCGAAAATAGTAAAATGGGCATGAAACATGCATTTGGGTCAAAAGAACATGGATATGGGTCAAAATCTGTCTGCACTATGTCATTGATCTTAAATTCCTCATGAAAAATACTTTCATACCACAAAGATTCTAGATTTTTTTTTTCTTGTATTATTTGAATTCTTAGTAAAAAATAAAATGTATAATCAGTTTGTAATTTTCCATCCTTGAAATATGAAATATGTAATATAGATATTTTAAAACATAGTGTAGTAAATTTAAGAATTTTTCTTACAAAATCTGTAATATTTTTTTTGAAATATAACTTATATGAAACTATACATTATTATTATTTTTTAACATCTGATTCTTATTCATATCGAGATTAAGTTTTACATAAAGTGCTCCCGCAAACAAAGAGAGAAGAACTGAAAATACAACAAAAAGGAAATAGAGCTAAAAGTGCTCATGAACTAAGACTATACATTGAAATTAGAATACAACATAATAACGATATCTTTTTAAATTATGTAGATCTAATTCGAATAATTTGAATATAGTCTGATTACCGTTTGACTAATCATTTAATTAACATAAAATTTACTTTCAAAGTCTAACATAAAATTGACTTCTGTATCAATTTAGAAGATAACACAATGGTAAAATTAAAATTGTTGATTAACAATAGATTTTCTAATGAGTTTAAAACATACATGACTATTTTGATGTATTATTAAAGAATTAAGTGGTGACAAAAAAAGAAGAGAATTAAGTCTTTTAATATATAAGTTTGTGCTTCAAAAATAACTAAAAAAATATACGGATGTAGAAAAAGCCCAAAAACAAAGTGTATGGAGAAAAATGAAAACCAACAAAAAAGTATTTTCTATTTTAAGGGTTTTCTCATTTTTGCGATGTTTTATGTGAAAATAGTAAAGAAAAATCTTATTATAGTTTTATTGATGAAAATGTTTTTTTAATTATTATTCATAGCATATTTATTTCCTATTTTATGTATTTTTAAGTTCATGAATTATATTTTTTTTTAGCATATAAATGATAATTCCAACATTTTATGCCTTATATTATTTGAAGATCTTATATTTTTTAAGTTGAGTCAACATAAAATCTACTCTAATTTACTTGTGTTTAAATTCAGATGATAAGACTTCGATGATATAAACAGAATTGATGATAAGCAGTAGATTTTATAATGAGTCCAAAACATATATTACCATTGTGATGTATTATTAGAGAATTAAGTTTTTCACTATTATTCTTTAGCATCTTTGATTGAATCCCTTGAAATAATAGCTTCTCTCTTTGGCGAAATTTGAAGTTTGAATTAGATGGAATTCAGATTCAGAAGCGTGGACCTTGATCGGCCACCTTTTGTGACGGACACAGCGCCTTCTCATCCGCCCAACCTTAATTTTTCTTTCGTCTCAGGTTTCTAGTCTCTAATCTCTTGTTTTCTCTCTCAATTGCTATGATTTTTGATCGGCCATGAGGATTTCGGGTTCTAGGTTTGTCGAGTGTATGTTGTAATTCGTGAATCTCTACTAGATCCCTTTGATAGTTTAACTATATTCTCTTGGAAATCGAAATTGTTCACACCCCTTTTCGATAATACTCATAGGCTGCAACATAGAACCAACTGAGGATCATGCTCGAGAAGCTCTTCAACGGAAAATTGAGAAGGAGCAAATCCGTCAGCAAATCATTGTTGCAGAAACATCAAGAAGAAGAGAAGTTTTAGCTGAGGTTATACATGAGATGGCTATTGAGAGAGAAATGGCGATAAGAAGAGTTTCAGAGACCAGGAAAATGTCTGCAGGGGAAAAACTTACTTCACCAATGTCCGAGGCTACAACAACATCAACTCTGGAGTCGAAGAAGGAGAAGTTGATTGTCCTGGTAAGTGCCGAGAGTAGAAGGATTTTGTTCTCCATTTGCAAAGAAAATGATTCTTTGTTTCTTATGTGTTCTCTTTAATTACACTCTTGCAGAATAGGAATGATCTTCAGGCGAAGGATACTCAAACTGGTCTTGGAAGACCCAAGCGTAAAGCCGATGGTATTGAGACAGTTTTGAATGAACGCTCTCAAAGGAAAAGGCTCGAATCAATAGCAGGAGCCGCAGAAATGAAATGGGCGCTTGCGAGACACACGACTGTGGAAACTGGCGAAACTGGTGAAACAACCTCTTTAATGCTTCCTGATTTGGGAGAACTTGGTAGTGGAAAGCAAGTGGAAAATAAGATGAAAAGTAAGTATAAATTTTGGTGCGAGGATTGTGGAGTTGGGACCTATTCTGCAACAGTCATGAGGGACCATAAGTTAGGAAAAAAGCACAAGACTGTTACTTATTCTACTATTAATGTCCCCCAGTCGAAAGCCATTAAAGTACTTGAAAATGCTAAGAAAGAATCGGAAAAGAAGACAACAGGTGGCAAGGGAAAAAATGTAGCAATTTGGTGTGAAACGTGTCACATTCATACAAATTCTGAACAGGTAATGGCGGCTCATAGGCTTGGAAAAAAACACAAGACCCTGCATAAAAAACAACATGAGAGGCCTCTAGCGGTACCAATTTCATCACAATCTCTATAAAATCTTTAAATGTTGATCCAGAAGGAACGAATCAGTTGCTTTAGCAGTGGATAATACAAAAGATAAGGTGCATTGCTTGGAGTAGATAGAATAGATGATGGGTCATAACGACATGTTATGACTGAGGAATTAGAGATTGAATTTCATTAATAATAAGTGTTTTCTTTATGTAATTTTATTGCTGGATACTCAAACATGAGTTCTCTATAAAAGTTTTTATCTTGAACATAAATTAATGCTATACGAGAAATAAATAAAAAAAATGATAACTTCAATATTTTTTGCCTTATATTTTTTTATTATTATTCTAACTTAGTTTGATGACACAACGATAACATAAATAAAATTGTTGATTACCAGTAGATTTCTTTATCGATCAAGTGTGCCACAACTGGCCGGTCCATTAGCCTAATGGTTCCACATAATACAAAAGAAGAGATTCGATCTCGGATGTGATGATGAGAGGCTCAATAGACTTACGTACCACCACCAATACACTACAGTAACTTCACAATTACTACATAAATGTATATTTGAGAAATACCATGGAAATTATATGCCAATAAACTAATTTGATAGGCTATCCTAAGCGCTCAACCTCCTTCTCATTTTATCGAAATATTTTGTAAGTCAGATACTTCCAACTGTTGGAACTGTTTTTTCAGTTTTTGAGAAACTGAAAATTGCAGGGTTTTGGACAGTGATTTTCTGGTGACTTTCCGGCCAATTGGCTGATGGAAATTGTCGGGTTAATAGTTAATTGGAAAACTTATACAAGTACTACAAGTTGGTATATTCACTTGTCAAAATCGGAGTTGATTTGAATGAGAAATAAGGGTTTAAAGTGTGCAACTTGAAATGGGTCAAAAAAATGTAAATTTCGGTTAGACGGATTTTGAGAGATAAATCTTTTGGAAATTTTCCATGATAAATTTTCTGAAAATTTTACATCTAAGTGAATCGGAAGAATCTTGCGAAGCACTCCAAAATCTTTTGGAAATTATCCTGATTTCCGAAATCTTTGAGAATTACTCCAAATGTTTTGGAAAATATCCGATACCTAGTCTCTGACATGTATAAATACTCATTATTTCACAGACACAACTCTCAGCAAATAAAATCTCTCCGTTCTTTCGATCCTCTTCTCGTCTTTTTCAAATAAGTCTGTTCTTAGTTTATATTTAAGAGTATATCGTACTATTTTGGTTCGATAGATTCTATATGTTGTGTGCTCGAGTATAGTCTCATTTAGTTATGAAGATTCTTTGAGATTAAGCAGAGGTAATTTAATATTTACTACCATTATACGCAAAAATCTCTGTTTTTCACGAAAGTTCAACAAAGAAATCTCTTCCATTTTAAGTGGTTTATCATTTTCGTTGAATATCATAAAAACATGCATACAGTAGAGGTGACATTGATTTTTTCGACATTTATGCTTCAACTACCAAATTTATTGGTGAACATTTACGGGCCTAATGGGCCTATTAATGGGCCGAAACGAGTATCAAGTGTTGATTCTTTCTCTAATCAGCGTCGAGAAAAAGCTAAAACGATTGTATCATTTTCAACATTTTCTTCTCTTCTCTTCTGATTCCTCTTCGTCGTTTAGCTTCCAAGGTCGAGAATCCGGTGAGAGACAGAAACAAAGATTCAGCGACCTTCTGATTTCTTCTAATTCCTTACGAAAATTACCAAACTTTGTAAGCTTCTTCTTCCTTCATTTTCCAAGTTTGTTCCCCTTTTGTGTGTTTAGCTTGAGTTTTTTGGTTTCTTTGTTCGATTATTGTGTTGACCCTTTGATTCAATTACCTGATTATGTAAGAAAGTTTCGATCTTTGTGATTATTGTGCTGAGTTTGTTTTTGGGGATCTTCAAATGTTTTGATCTGTTGTGTTGAATTCTGATATCTCTAGAATCTGCAATCTTGTTGGGTTTTAGTTTCACTTGCAAGCTTTGATTTGATGTATCAGAAGGAAAGATTTTTTGAGTTCTTAATCAGATGAATCTAGAAGTGTAGATTGTGAGTTTGTATAGAATCAATGATTCTTTGTGATGTGTGTGATTGTTTTAGGAGGTGAGAAGCAATGATTGGGTTGTTTAAAGTAAAGGAAAAGCAAAGAGAGCAAGCTCAGAATGCTACTAGAGGAGGAGCTTCTGTTAAGAAGCAATCTGCTGGTGAACTTCGTCTTCACAAAGGTATATATATACTTTATGTGTCACGTTTAGTGTTACATAATCTTTAAAGAATTAGATTCTTTTTCAAGTTTTGGTCTTGTGATTGTGTAGATATTTCGGAGTTGAACCTTCCAAGCTCTTGTACGATATCTTTTCCGAATGGGAAAGATGATCTGATGAACTTTGAAGTGTCGATTAAACCCGATGATGGATACTACCAGTTAAGTAGAGCTTTTTTGTATGCGTGCTCTTATTTGACACGTGTTTGGAAACTCATTTGTTTTTTTCCTTGGGGATTATATACAGTAATGGCACTTTTGTTTTCACATTCCAAGTGTCTCCTGTGTATCCACATGAAGCTCCGAAAGTTAAATGCAAAACCAAGGTAAGGATCATTCTTTTGCTTTCCATTAGTTACCATCTTTTACTTCGAAATTGCTTGTGTATATGTGAAAAATGTTTGTTTGTTTTCTTGTTTAGGTTTATCATCCCAATATCGATTTGGAAGGAAACGTTTGCTTGAACATCTTGCGTGAAGACTGGAAACCGGTTCTGAACATAAACACAGTTATCTACGGACTCTTCCATCTGTTCACGGTAAGACTAGCCGGATATATTAAGCTTTATGTGTTGTGTTATTTGGTTTCTTTAAACTGAGTGTTTTGTCTTCACACAGGAACCCAATTCTGAAGATCCTTTGAACCATGAAGCAGCAGGAGTCTTGAGGGATAACCCGAAGCTGTTTGAGACCAACGTCAGGAGGGCCATGACCGGTGGATATGTTGGTCAGACCTTCTTCCCGCGCTGTATCTAACAAGACTCGCTCTGGTTTGACTTCTTCAAGCGAAAAGATAAGAACCGGAACCCCTTTATCCGCCATTGTATTTCTTCTTCTCAGAGACCCTCGTTTGTTTGTTTGCTCTTGTAAAATTACATTCCGCGTACGAAAACCCTGACCTTAGCTCGAATTCTTGTGAACTTTAGTTTGTGAGAATTCGACAAAAGGAGACTGAAAGGAACGGAAAAAAACTCAAAAATGTGGGTTGTATAACATGCTTGATCTATTTCATTTCTTGGGTTCCTTCTTATATTATCTTAGTTCTTAGAGCAGTCTTTTGGTTTTGTTTGACTTTGCTAAACAAAATCTTGATTTCTTCAGTTTGATACGAAGTTTTGTTTCAATTTTTGTGTTTTTCGTTTTCAGTTTTTTGATCAACAGTTCATAAATCCACAATGGTCTCAAAATCGTCTGTGGTATTTAAAGAATCAGAACATAATGAAAATCTAGGACTCTCAGATCATTTCTGTATCTTTAGAGCTCGCGGTTTTCGCGTTTTCTCTATCTTTCTGGAAAACAAAATGCAACGGAGTATAACAGAGACAGCAAAGGCCAAACGGAAGAGCCATCATCGACAAAAGCCCTTTCGCTAGCGCATCAGCCTCACGAACAGAGGAACCTTTCAAAGGATCAATACCCTTTGTGTCATACCCAAACATTTTCTCAGACAAAATCCCAACCAAAGGTGCAGCAAAAGACGAGAAAGATCCTTCGAAAGCACGGTCAAACGCGTAGATCATTGTACGGTGCTTAGGAGGAACGACTTCTGCAAACATCGGTGCATTCACCGCTGATCCGCACCAAGTTATGGTAAGACCCATCAAGAAGAGAGTGATTGCGAAGATTATGTAGCTGTCTGTGCTCTGTGGGATTGCTTTCAGAAGAACAATTGAGAAAGGGATTCCCATGAATGCACTGAATTGCGCACACATCACTCTACCGGAATTTGGAAAAATCCGTGACATTTTATCAGCAATTATCCCTCCCGTTAACGTTCCTATCGCTCCTCCAGTCGCGAATACTCCAAGCAAAGCTGCCGTCTGGTTGTGATCAAAACCTGAAACATTACTAAAATTCAAGATTCTTGTTCTTGGCCAGTAAAAGAGTTCCAAGATTTGTTGTAGGAAATGCCATTACCAATAAGCTCAAACCACATCGTGAAGAAAACCATTGCGGTCCACGGAAATGAACCAATGATTCCTTGCAAGACGATTATCTGAAAAGTCCGTACTTTAACCACGGATTTTGCAGCCAGCAATGAATCTTTCCAAACCGAGGTTGAGTTCGTCTTATGAACCATTAGTTCCTCTCTACAACAAACAAACAAAGCTAATCAACCTTTTTGGCCTCAAGCCTTAGAACTCAGGTGATAATCTTGAGTTTGTTACCGATCAATATGCTTCCTCGGGTCGACAACAAAGAGAAAAACAAGTAATCCGATCACCGCACTGAGCGTAGCCATCATTATAAAAGCACAACGCCATCCCGGCACCCCAAAAAAATCCGAACCAGCCATAACCGTGGCTACAACACCTCCTCCAATACCACCGATAGTCCCAATAAGATTCAACAAACCGAACCCTGCTCCTCTCGCACCATCCTTATAACTATCCGCAATAAACGACTGAAGCGCTGGTATAACAATCGCCAATCCAAACCCATTCACTGCTCTCCACAAAGCAACCTAACAAAACACCAACCAAACCACCTCAAAAAAACAACCAAACTTCCAAAACACAACTCAACAAGATTCAAAGACAAAACCTGAATGAAGTACTTGCTAACTCCAACTGCAGCAGTAGACAAAGCCCAACAAAAAGTACCTATCGCAAGAACAATGGGACGATCATAGGTAATGACAAGAACTCCAGCTAATGGTGAAGCAAGTCCTTGAACAAAGTTTCTTACGAATGTTAAGTATCCTAAATCTGATGGTCCTGCTTCAAAAGCTTCACTCACTTCTTTATAAACTGATGGTAATAGATTCTCATCAGCTCTTTCCATTATTGCAGCTAAGTTTATAAGTATCAACGAAATCGAAACTCCTAAGAACTTCCCTGTTCTGTAATAACCAAAAAAACAGAGAAACACACACACAAAAAATGGAAACTTTTTAAGATTCTGAAACAGAGTCAATGAAACAGTTTCTTGTTACAGATCTACAAAAGACAAATCTAAGAACCCTAAACTATAAAGGGTCAGATTCTGAACTGTTTTAAGACAAAACCCAAAAAGGGACAAAAAAGTCAAAAAAGGAACTTACTTTATCTTCATGTTGTTAGAACGAAGATTGAGAGGAAACAGAGATTGTAAGAATCCGAACCAAGAACGAGTTCTATAACGACCCATTGAGTTTCCGGTTAACCGGAGTTTGGTTGCTTTCTGTTAAATCGGATCTAAAAAATCAAATTCTCGTACCATTTACCAAAAGACTCGACGAATGTTTGGTTACAATTTCTAATTTATTATTATTATTTTATTTTTTTTGTTACAATTTCTAATTTAAATATTGGATTGTGATTATTAAGATGATTTAGAGTTGATTTTGTGGGTTAATTTAATTAATATAATTAATTATCCCTCCTAATCTAATATTATTAACTTAATTATATAAGATTAGGAGGGATATAATAGCACGTCTCGAAGCAGAGTGGATGGATCGTTAGGGGGATTGAATCATCGAATGTGTATTTTTTCTTTCTTTTGTGATCGTGACGTATACTTATGAGCTATGTAATGTTCTGGTACTTTTCAAATGTTTTACTCTTCAAAATATTTTTTTTTTTAACGCTTAATCAAATTTAGATTCAAATGAATGGGCCAAGCCCAGTTACAAGAGGAGGGGTGAGCCCAGTAGGGACCCCAATACAGAGATATGGGCCAAGCCCAGTTACAAGAGAAGGGGTGAGCCCAATAGGGACCCCAATACAGAATAAGGCAAAAGCCCGGATAAACTTAAATGAAATTAAACAACAATAAAACGCAATAAACTGGGCTCGAACCCAGACGGTGTCACAGGCACAACACTAGCACAACCACTAGGCTACAAGTCCCGGACAACTCTTCAAAATATTTAACCAACATTATTCTCTTCTTGGTTAAAGTTAAGTTATAACAGAATTTATCCCTTTTAGTCTTTTATACACCAAACTGGTTTACCGCAATTGTATCAAGTGAATGAATAATACCATATTTTATCATGTGATCATTAGAAATTTCCATGGGAATCAACAAAATTTGGTTCCCTTGTGGATCGTTGGCATGGATTAGGAGTCCGTTCATTACATGTTTGTTCATGTTGGTAAGTGATCTTAAACCTCTCTCTTTGCATGCTATTCCATATTTGTACATTGACCATAATTTTTTTTTTTTAAAAGTATGTACAAAGATTTTACATGTATGGGAAATAGCAATTTCAAAGGGCCACGAGTGGAAGTCGTCCAAGATTTTACATGTATCAGAAACATAATTTAACACCATGCATACAACATAACAAAGTTTTCACACTAAGTCAATGTTATGCGCCAAGATTTGCATTTTCACTACACTAAGCTGCTCACAACATAGTGGCCATATGTGATCGCATGAGCTCGCTTACTCTACTGAACTGTGTACTATGCAACTACCCAATAGAGACGCACAATCACTTTTTCTTCGTATGCTCATACTCTCATCAAATCTAGCATAACCTTGGTCATGGTCTATATTGAACGAGGACTTCACGGATAAGTGGAATTCTTTACTCACCATTATTGAGAGCACCTCTTTCCATGTTCTTAAAGTGCGTTAAACCTTCTGAAACAAGAGCGAATAATACTTTATCAAAATATAAAACGAGAAAGAGAGTAATCGAAGTGAATACCCTTTTGTTTGAGTTTTTTTAAGTCAATCTTGTGTTAATATTTACAAACCTGAAACATTTATATGTATACCTCAAGTCAGGTATATTGTAGGAATTAGAAAATAATAAAAAAATCTAATATAAAAAATATATCGTATTGTCTAATTTTTCGGTCTAAGACACATTTTCTCGAACACCGACTATTTTAACAGAACACTTTAATTTTAAGTCACTTAAAATAACATTTTTCAACTAATTTTTTTTGTTGGATTTAGAGAGAGGAACGAGGGAGAACATTCAAATCAGCCAACCCCTACTATCATACGATATCAAGAATCTTGACAAGACTATCAGAAATAGTTTTAATTTCATCCGTTTGCCTAGTGACACTAAATTTGGAAATGACCTTTTCTACCTTGGTTTGGATCAAGACCCACAAGTTAAACCACAAGATACTACTCATTATCATTTTGTTTTAGTTAAACCAATTTGTAAATCAAAGACGCGTAACACTCATTTTTTAAGTCGAATAAATTTAACGTTCATGGAAAAGGAAAATTGACTAATGCAAACAAGAGTGAGAATAGTTGGATCATGACTCAATTGGCGCCGCACGATTAATTAAATTAAGGAAAAAAAGTTTAATTAAAAAATCAGTAATGTAGATTAAATGTACGTGACCACGCCGTACGATTTGAAGTTTTGTTAATATTCCCCCCCACGTGAAATGATCTAATCCAAAACTCACTGACAGATTGGATTTTTTTTGTATCACCATAACATTAGCTGTAATTACCTTTTTTAATTTAATTTGCGATATTTATATAGACAATACATATTCATTCGATTTTAAAATAGTTATCATTTTAGATTGTTTTGTGATATTAAAAATATTAATCATATGTTGCTTTTGGAGATTTATGTAATTTTGAAAATCTTGGTTTGTTTAATCTGGTTACCAATAATTATATGAGAAAATTTTTACACAACTAGTAAAATAGTAATTATAAATATAAATAAAATTATAGTAAAATAAAGAACATATGTCTCAAGTAAGATGTCCTACAGTTTTAGCCAATCAACAACGAACCATTATTTCATAATAAATAAAAAATGTAATTATAAATAGATAGGAAATTAAAAGAAAATAAATCGTATATATCTCTACACATTTAAATCAATAACATTTATGTGATAGTATACGCTAAATTTGATAGTAACACTTATAAATGAAAGATACATAATTTTCAGAATATATATGATGAATTACTATTATGAATACACAAAATTTCAAAGTTATCTAAAATAATTATTAACTATTGAATAATATTTTTGTTAATAGAAAAAAATATTTATGTAAGGAACTGATAAATCATTTATAAATATATATACATATTTTAAATCAATTTCAAAACTTTAAATCAAATTTTGTTTTAAATTGGACTACGGAGTACAAATATGAGTCAAATTATGTCTATGAGCTTGTCCATATCCGCGCGGTCAAATCCGTGATTATATTTGACTAATCCAAATTTATCCGCATCGTATTTAGATTTGATCATGTTTATACGGTCTCATGCGGACATAGACAAAAATAAATTTAATTGACAGCTCTAATTTTAGTGTTATTGGTTTAGCATTTATATTAGGCTTTATGCAAATTGCAATTGATTAAAGTTCATGAAAGAAAAAGAAAAAAAACAACAATGAATGTAAATGGTTTATAAATCCTTACGTTACCAACTTACAATAATGTCGTCATTAAAAAGAAAAAAAAAGACTGAAAACAATGCAAATTAAATGTTACTTACATTGCTTTTTGTGCCAAATTCCCAATAAAAAACTAAAATTGTTTTATTTATTAAAAAGAAAGAAGAAAAAAAGATACCAATTCATTGAATAATGAATAGTGAAAGAAGGAAGGAAGGAACAAGGGGACCACAGCTCGTGCGTTACATTAATTCAACACGTGTAAGCTGACTTCACGTGTAGACACACATCGCACGTGCAAACTCTTATAACCAATCACAAAAATTTTAATAAATAAAAACCAAACTCTCTCTCTCGCTCGCTCGTGCGCCATATTCTGACAAAGACTTCTTCTTCCTTCAGACAAACCTTTAGAGAGAGAGATTGTGTTCGTGTTCGTGTTTCAATGGCGGCCGGAGGAGTCGGATCATCATCGGCGGGAAGAACACCGACGTGGAAAGAGAGAGAGAATAACAAGAAGAGAGAGAGAAGAAGAAGAGCTATTACAGCTAAGATTTACTCTGGTCTTAGAGCTCAAGGAAACTATAAGCTTCCTAAACACTGTGATAACAACGAAGTTCTTAAAGCTCTTTGTACTGAAGCTGGTTGGGTTGTTGAAGAAGACGGTACCACTTATCGTAAGGTAAAATTTCAAAAGATCTTAGATTCTTATATTGTAGATCGAGAAAACCTTACTGGTTCGATTTTAGATTCGAGAAAATTGAGATTCACTGTTTGATTGGTTATTACAAATTACGAAAAATTGGATTTAGATCTGGCTATGGATTTGGTTTAATTTAGCTAGTTTGATTGCATAGAGTTTGATTATTGCAAAATTTTGGGGAATTTAAATTTTAACTATTGAGAAATTTTGAGGAAATTTCAATTTTGAATCTTGACTAGACTAATCAAGATCATTGACTTTGATCGTTTAATATTTTTTGGTAAACATTTAGTGTAATATTTAGCTAATTTGATTGTTGAATCTTGAATTTTTGATACATTTTTTCTCTGTTTAGTGTAATATTTTCGATATTTTGATTTCGATTTTGTTGAATCTTTGGAACTGGTTGTTGATTCTTTTGAATTTTGTGGAAACAGGGATTTAAACCACAACCAGGATCAGAAGTTTCAGGGACACCTAATAACTTCAGCACGAATTCATCAATCCAACCGAGTCCACAATCATCTGCATTTCCAAGTCCAGCACCATCTTACCACGGAAGTCCAGTCTCATCTTCTTTCCCGAGTCCGACTCGATATGATGGGAACTCTTCTCCGTATCTCCTTCTACCGTTCTTGCATAACATCGCTTCTTCGATACCTGCGAATCTTCCACCTCTTAGGATATCAAACAGTGCTCCCGTTACTCCACCTTTATCCTCTCCTACTTCCCGTGGTTCGAAAAGGAAACTTACTGCGGAGCAATTACCGAATGGTGGGGGTTTGAGACATCCGCTTTTCGCTATCTCGGCTCCTTCTAGTCCTACACGTCGTGGTGGTCATCAAACACCGCCTACAATACCGGAATGTGATGAGTCCGAGGAGGATTCGATCGAGGATTCAGGAAGGTGGATTAATTTCCAAACTACGGCTCCTACTTCACCAACGTTTAATCTTGTTCAACAGACATCTATGGTTATTGATATGAAAAGATCGGATTGGGGAATGAATGGGAGAGTCTCGGAGTTTGAGTTCGAGAATGGAACTGTTAAACCGTGGGAAGGCGAAATGATACATGAAGTTGGCGTAGAAGATCTCGAACTCACTCTCGGTGGTACTAAAACCCGATGCTGAATAACCAAAACTCGAAACTAGTTTGATAAAGGATGGTAAAGATCAGTCTCACAGAGCGAAAATCTTCGGCATTGTACAGGAGCTCGAGTGGCCGAGGACGGTCAAGGCAAATCGATAAGGGATCGAACCTTTAATATACCGCTTACATTCATACTTAAATTCTCATCTGCATTTGAATGAAGGTAAAAAAATTGGGTTGTGGAAAAGATCAAAGTTGTAGAGACTTAATAGTGTGTTATTAAGCTATATAGAGTAATATGTTATATCCATTTTGGTTTTCAAGATTTCAATTTTTGTTCTTATGAATGATTGTTATTAGTTTAGAGATTGTTTTGTTTTGTTGTGTTGTGTTGGGTTTTGGTTTGGCGAAAAGAAGTGATATTGAAGAAAACGAAACATCCACGAGAGGGGGATGGAGAATGGACCCCTACCATGTGCACTGTCTTTTTTGGATGGGACCTAAACAACTACTTCTCCTCCTAACAATTTGCAATATTTTTTTTTTAAAAAAGTATTATTATTGTTATCGCGTGTTGTGATTTTTAATTACTTTTTGTTGATTCATTGTCGTGATTGTTACGATACAAGACAATTATTTTATTTGCCCATTTGGTGAGGGAACTAGGAGATGACCCACGTTGGGTCCATGTGATGAGACTAAGAGAGTTGCTTCTTTTTATTTAGTATGGGTAAACGCGTTCCTATCTCTAAAATTTCTTTTTTGAGCACGACGATTCAATTTGTACACCGCAAAATGTTGAGAAATGGCTCAGTAAATCGGATCTTTGATACATCATGTTTGCACTGAATAATCGTACCGATTAATCCCACAAATAGGCAACATTTAAATTTGAAGGACGTAAGTCTCTGTTACCATACTAGTAGGGATTCTCGTATTATCCAAACAAGTCTACATTCATTAACTTATAATCAGTGTTCCGAGTTCCAAGCGAAAATCGAATTTGAGCCTCGACTAGACTAAATACCCCTTGGGTTTATGACGTCTTTATCTAATTTACCTGCATAGATTGTAATTACTTTGTAAAGAAAATTGTTAAATTTTATGAACAAAAAATTAATTGGTCTTATCCCCTTATACATTAGTCTTATAAGATTTATGTATTTTTTTTCACACGTCTCCTCAAGATAATGGTTTGTATAGACATTCATCAATAATATTTCATTATGGGATTTATTAGGATAAATATCAAGTTTGATTCGTCACACTAATTTGATCGGACCAATTTCAGATAAAATTGAACGGATCTATTATCCACGTCGGAACGATAATAAGACGGAACGATTTCAGAAAAAGATCTATCAGACCTATTATCAACCCATATCGATAGTTTAAATAAATAACGTGTGTTTGACCTTAATATCATATTAAATTTGATGAACAACCAACTTAAAACCAATTAACAATAATGAAAAAAACCTAACTTATAATCAATTAGTTTTGTCCATTCCACCTTTCGGTATTTCTTCTAAAATATTAAATTACGTGTTATTGTTTTGTTTTTATCTTTTTGGTTACTTTGCTGGTGCGAGACATTATATATCGACAAGTTAGAGTTAATAATTGACCAGACCTTTACTTTGATCCACAAGCCTAACTACACGAAGACATAAAAAGAAAGAATGATACAACTAGAAAGATTCAACAAGTCACAAGATTGCATTTTGTAGCTTTGTCCAAAACAAGGAAGAAAAAAACAAACACATCTTGATTCATGTTTCTATGCTTGGCCCATCTCATCAAAAAAACCATACGCTTATCACGCAAAACAAACGACAACCCAAACAAAGTCAGATCAAGAGATGAATAAAAAACATTACAAGAAAATCTCTATAAATTAATAACGTTAAAATTGTGATATCTTATTAATTTATCATAATTTGTAGAGATATTATTTGGTTTATAAAAGAATTTTGGGATCAATTTTGTTTTTTTTTTTTCTATCAAGTATTAATTTAAAGATGTTCAATAGTATGTACGTTTGGTCAATTAATACATCGTTACATACAGAGAAGATCAGTTTACACTTCAATGAATGATTTTACCAAATGTTTCATTTTCAGATAATGTAATGATATGTTACCATTTTTACTCCGTTTTATGATTTATTGCAAATGAGATGTTCGTCCAATTCTGTAACTGCAATCTTAATCCCTACATTCTTCTCTATATATATACAACACAAATCTCTCCAAAAACCAAATACATTCTCATTACACTAATTAATATAGGGTAAGCAGAAAAAAATTATCTTCATAAAATGGAGCTTCATGGAGCTCTAGTGGCTAGTCCGGGCATGGGCCACGCCATACCTATCTTAGAACTCGGAAAACGCCTTGTGAACCACCACGGTTTCAGCCGTGTTACTGTCTTCCTAGTCACGGATGATGTCACACGCTCTAAGTCCCTACTAGGTAAAATGTTGACAGAAGAAGATCCTCAATTCGTGATCAAGTTCATTCAGCTCGACATTTCGGGTCAAGATCTTTGCGGTTTGCTTTTAGCTAAACTAGCGGAGATGATGAGGAAGGCATTACCGCAGATAAGGTCCGCGGTTATGGCCTTAGAGCCACGGCCTAGTGTTTTCGTTGTTGACTTGTTAGGCACGGAAGCTTTAGTCGTGGCTAAAGAGCTTGACATCATGAGGAAACATGTTTTGGTTACTACTAGTGCTTGGTTTCTAGCTCTTACGGTATACATGGCTAGTCTTGACAAAGAGACGTTGTATAAGCATTTGAGTAACAGAGGAGTGTTGCTCATACCGGGATGTAACCCGGTTAAGTTTGATAAGGTTCAAGATCCGAGTAATTATATCCAAGAACTCGCGGAGTCTCAGCGAATTGGCGCTGAGGTGATAACCGCGGACGCGGTGCTTGTGAATACATGGCACGGTCTGGAGGAAAGGACAATCGGTTCTTTCTTAGATCCGGAAAATCTTGGTCTGGTTATGAGAGGCGTGCCGGTTATCCCGGTTGGACCGTTGGTTAGACCAGCAGAACCGGATTTGAAGCATGATGTACTGGACTGGCTTGACTTGCAACCCAAGGAGTCAGTGGTTTATGTTTCTTTTGGAAGTGGTGGGGCACTAACTGCTGAGCAGACAATCGAGCTAGCTTACGGTTTGGAGATGACCGGGAAAAGGTTTATTTGGGTCGTTAGGGAACCGGCTGAAGACGACCCTTCGGCATCAATGTTTGGTAAAACCAAGAATCAGACAGAATCACTTGGTTTCTTACCTTACGGGTTTTTAGACCGGACCAAAGACATTGGTTTGGTGGTCCGGACATGGGCACCACAAGAGGAAATCTTGGCACATGAATCAACCGGAGGGTTTGTGACTCATTGTGGATGGAACTCGGTTTTAGAGAGTATAGTGAACGGTGTTCCGATGATAGCTTGGCCTTTGTACTCAGAGCAGAAGATGAACGCGTGGTTGGTTTCAGAGGAGCTAAAGATCGCGGCACGGATTGATGCTCACGATGAGATTGTGAAGAAGGAAGAGATAGTTGGAATGGTAAAGAGAATGATGGATGAGGAAGAAGGAAAAGAGATGAGAAAGAATGTTAAGGAACTGAAGAAGAAAGCAGAAGAAGCTCTCAAGAAGACTCACATTCCATCTGCTTACTTCACCCAATAACTAATTAGCAAGAAAATGACAAATATAATACTAAAGTTACTAACAAAATATTAAACTTTAATATTTTCTTTATGAGCCAAGAAGAGAATCTTGTAGGAACTGAAAATCCTGTAGGAACAATTATGTCTGAATCGAAACTAGGATATCATCTTGAAATATTTTTTGTTCAACAGTGAACCAAGTGAAGTAGCCATTGATAAACATCTAATCAAAGATAAATTTGAGAGTATTAAGCCGATACACATACAGGTTCGGTAGCTTTCTTGAGCCATTCCATCTCAGTCTGGTTCAAGAACGGGGCCAAAATGTCCTTGCATTTTGAATGGTATGTGTTTAACCAATCAATCTCTTCCCGAGTCAACTGGTCTAGATTGATAAGTTTCACTTGATACGGTGCCTGGAGACAGAGATTTACTCAGGACTGTATACTGATAACACAACTTGAGAAGAAACGAGAAATATTCAAGAGACAGAGAGCAATAATTACCCAAGTGATATGCTCGAACTGCAAGTAGCCCTTGTCGCCAAAATTGAATTCAGTGTCAGCATCATTGACAACAAGAACATTCTCCAGCCTAATACCAAAGTTCCCATCTTCGTAGTAGCCAGGTTCTGCAAAGAAAAAAAGGAGACGGTCTTTAGGATATGAAGCTAACCAAAGAGGAGAAAAATCGAGCTTTTGTTGGAGACATACCATCTGTTACGGTCATGGTAGCTTGGAGAGGTACATTCCTAGCACCTGGTCTGAAACTAACCTGGTGAGGTCCTACATTGCACAACATATATAATCGTCGCAGAAAGTTAGTTGATGATATTTCGAATTTGAAAAAGATTGTTGTTAATGACTCTATATATATAAGAAGAGAGAGTAAAGTAAGTTTCTCATAACTTACCTTCATGAACGCAAAGATAAGAGCCAACTCCGTGACCAGTACCATGTCGATAATCCAAGCCATACTTCCACAACGGAGCTCGAGCAAGAATATCAAGTGTATAACCTGTAATTTCGGATAATGCCAATTTGAAACATAGCAAAACTAATAGACAAATTCCTTTTCCTTAAAAGAGCGAAATCTCAAGTTCATAAAAAAAAATTTAATTGAGATCATATATTACCACTTGTTCCTTTCGGAAACCGAGCATTTCCGAGAGCAACATGACCCTTCAGGACCTAAAGATGCATACAATATAGAAAACTGTAGTCATTCCAGAAAAAAAAAAGTATGTACTGTTAAGTTATCATCGATAAGTAAATACCGCAGTATAGCACTCCATTTCATGAGCTGTGGGTTTTCCAAAGTGAACCGTTCGGGTTATATCAGTTGTTCCATCCAGATACTAAGCAAAAAGACGTAAGCAAAACTGTATTTTAGAAGGAAAGACTTTTAATCAGATACAAGGGGAGTCTAAAGTCTATGCTTCAAACCTGGGCTCCTGAATCACATAAGTAAATTTTGTCTGGGTCCATTTCAGCACAAGATTCCGGCTCCGGTGAATAATGAATAATGGCAGCGTTTGAACCAACCGATGATATAGTAGGAAAACTTAAACCTCTAAAATTCTGCAATCATATAAGAGAAAAACAGTTTACCAAATTACTCTGCTGAAAGAAAGCGAAAGCTTTGATTTCAGATACTTTCACGACTGAACAATACAAAGACTTCATTCAACTTTTTTTTACGATGTTATATGTGTACATTACCTCTTTTTCAGCTCGTAGACTTTCCAGCTTATCGCTCACAGTCACTTCAGTAAGCTTAGAGGTCCCACTAGTTCATTTTTATTTCCAGAAGAAAAACTCATTAATTCAACGAATTATGGAAAATATGTTTTTCAAAATCTGGAAAAGATGCAAATGAGGAAGATTCTTACGATGGTTTCTTTTTGTTTGACTCTTCTGCCAAAAAGTATCCAGATGCTCCATAGAGTTCTTGCATCTGTAGGTTACACAAAGAAGTGTGTACATATGAATTATAAACAATTATTATTCAAAATTCAAAAATTTCTCAAATTTTTCCATCGATGCAGTACCTGTTTATCGAGCCAAACAAGGTACTGGACAACAGCTGCACCATCACGAATATGTGAATTCTTGAGTCCTTCTAGCTCAATCCGGTTCTAATATAATGGAGCAGAAAGAATATATAAATAAAACGTATCACAAAAAAGACGTTAAGAGTGGTCATTTCTTCAAAAGAGCATTCATTGTTACCTTCAAGGCTTTCGAGAGTGATATAGGAGATGGTTGCAAAAGGACCTTATCGGCATCCAATTTTGAATAGAGTGCATAGCAGCAGGAACTAGGATCCACCCATAAACGATCAGTCTGGTCAGAATCGATCTCCATGTCCTTTGTGGACTCGGTTTCAACATTCCTAGAGGCATATGAAGAAGTAAGTTTATCTGAAGCAAGCAATGCCACATCTGAAATCACATCTGTGTACTCTCGGACTTCCACACCAAGCCCTTTGAAGTAAGTGTTTGCCTAAAGAAATATCAGACTTATCAAACAGATTAAAGCAAAAATAAGTATTACGACTAGAACAAAAACGAAAGCCTAACCTCAGCAGATACTTTCTTCTTGTCCACGTAGAGGAACGCAGAGTCTGTTGTAACAATTCCAAACGCATGTACAACCGGACAATACGCAACATCCGTTCCACGAATATTGTATAACCAAGCAACCTGCATCAATCATCATAAACACTTAATCAACACATTCTATAGCAAACTGAGAACAGAACAGTGAGACCATTCTCTAATTATACCTCGTCAAGAGCAGCGATGACCAGCCCGCGAGCACCCTCGTCCTTAAGCTTTCCCCTCAAATTATGCAACTTCTCGGAAACAGAACACCCCGAAAATACCAATGGATGAAGCTCAACCGGACTCATCTCAGAAGCCGGACGAGTTTTCCAAACCTCATCCACAAGATCAGTTGTCGTCGGAATCAGCTTCTGATTCTTCTTAGCAAACAATTTCCACCATCTATTCGCAGTGTCTACCGAAACACACCATGGATCAACACCAACATTCGCCTCTTCACATAGATTCTACCATTGTCCCAACAAGCTCAATCAAAAACCAAAATCAAATTACACAAATCATTAAATTGTATTGAAAAGCAAACTCACATCAGCCATCCAAACTTCAACAAGAGGATCTTCACCCAAACGCATTAATGTCCACTCGTCACTAAGCTGTTGCGTTGCTTGCAAAAAGTATCTACCATCAGTCCAAAGCCTCGCTTCATTCTTTGTGATTAGTGCCAAACCTAAATCAAAATCAATTATAAGTTAAGCATCGTCAAAGATTCAATAAACGATTATTCAAATTAATAACAGAACCAAACCTGCACTTCCAGTGAATCCAGACACGAACTCACGACGTTTGTCTCTTGAAGAAACATACTCACTCTAAGTCAATTCAAACCAAAACACAATTCAATTAACCAAAATTAAAAATCAAAACTTTATTTGACAAAATCTAAGTGATAACATCAAAATCAAAGATCGGATCATGAATTAAAAAGGGTAATTGAGAGAAATCGTTGAAAAAAAACCTGGTGATAATCTTCAGAAGGAACAACCAAAGCATCAAGAGGAGGAGAGTGAGAAGCCATTAAAGACCTTAAAGAAGAGAGAATCTCCGACATGATTGCTAGCTTTTCTGTTTCAGAGAGAAGTTTGTGTTTGGTCTTAAGGACGAACAAGAACACAGATTCAGAGGATTGAGAGATGATAAAAGTACAGTACTAATCAAGAATATATTTTTACGTTTTCCAAGGAATCCTAATGGCTGACGCAACGACAACAAAATATATTTATTTTTTTCGTATATTCAAGCGGTTTTAATTTTGGTCTTAGGACAAGAAATTTTATTTTTTCCATTTCAAACGAACTTTGCTTTTTTATTTTACAAGAAAATGTTTCACAAAAAAATATTTATTTATGGAGAAGAATCAAGAGAAGAAAGAAAACACATTTACACACAAACCATTAAAGTAAAGAAACCACTCAGAAAAGAAGATGAAATTTGAGAATATGATTATTTAGCAAAGAAGTGAAATTGAATAAAAAGAGAAGAATAAAGAAGAAGAAGCCATTTAAGGTTTTGTTTTTGTTTAAGGTTGTGCAAGTCTCTTGACAATAGCAGCCATGTAGTTTCCTTGATGTTCAGCAAGAGCCAATTCTGTTTCTGTTGCTTGTCTTGAGCCATCACCAGCGAAAACACCTGCTCCATAAGGTGAGCCACCGCGGATCGAATCCATCTTGAACATTCCTGCTCCAAATGTGTAGCCTATAGGGACGAATAGCATCCCGTGGTGAACGAGCTGCGTGATTGCTGTCCATCTGCATCAAAACACGACATGGAATCAGCAAGTGTTTCAGAGCTTGACACACTAGAATGCAGAGTAAAGGATCCTAAATGTCAAGAATCCACATTGTTATGCTTCTGTATACTGCTTTTAAAGGTCACAAGAACATGAAGAACTTGCAGACACATTAGTGTAAAGGAACCAAACAACCACAGAAGCCAATCAACAAAAGAAGGGAACTGTAAGTGACTCAAGAGACATTGAAGAATCTAACATAGAGCTTACGCACATGCAATGCATATATAGAAGGCAACACACTCATGCCTAGAAATTTAGCACTTGGGATGCTGAGAAAGTGAGAATCTACAAAGTACAATTTGCTCTTTCTTAGACGATGACCGGACCTATAAATAGTGCAAACTATAACTGAAGAGACACTAGAGAATCTATCACAGAGTTAAACACACATGAATTTTACACAAGGCAACACTCTCATGCCTAGAAAATTAGCACTTTAGATATCAGAAAGTGAGAATCTAATCTAAATCAAGTTCCTTTCACATTTTCATACAAACCTCTCATAACTACACCTAACAACACTAATCTACCACACGCGTAATCATAGCACACAAACAGCCAGAACAGAGTCCTCCATGGTGGCCAACTTGGACTCACAATCGAAGCAAATCCAATATAGTTCCAGAACAAAACCCTCCTAGAATCCCTTGAAATGAATGGACCTATAAATAGTGCAAACTATAACTGAAGAGACACTGAAGAATCTATCACAGAGTTAAACACACATGAATTTTACACAAGGCAACACTCTCATGCCTAGAAAATTAGCACTTTAGATATCAGAAAGTGAGAATCTAATCTAAATCAAGTTCCTTTCACATTTTCATACAAACCTCTCATAACTACACCTAACAACACTAATCTACCACACGCGTAATCATAGCACACAAACAGCCAGAACAGAGTCCTCCATGGTGGCCAACTTGGACTCACAATCGAAGCAAATCCAATATAGTTCCAGAACAAAACCCTCCTAGAATACCTTGAAATGAATGGTGTTGCAAATAACCAAACATCAAGCCATCAAATTCACCTATAACTATAGCCGTAGACTCCAAACTCAAACTGTACTATCATAAACTCCAAACCACAAAGTCCACAACAAACATTTCAACTTCATCAACCACCTAACCTGCATTTACTTCACATAATAACTCAACTTTAACAACTTCATATCAAATCACCAAAAATGGATAAAGAGCACTTACGCAGTAGTCTCTTGACCACCACCTTGAGTCCCAGTACTGACAAAGAACCCAGCAGGCTTCCCAGCAAGTCTCTGCTCTTTCCACAACCCACCCGTCGAATCGAAAAACGCCTTCATCTGAGCAGCCATACAACCATACCTAGTCGGAAACCCAAACAAAAACCCATCCGCTTCTCCCAACTCCTCCGCCGTTATCTCCGGCACATCCAAATCCTTCCCCGGCGCCTTCATCATCTCCACAACCTCCTCCGATAAAGTCTCCGCCACTCTAAACAACCTCGCCTCCACTCCTTCCACGCTCTCCACTCCTTTCTTCATCCGCTTCGCTAAACTCTCCACGTGTCCGTACATCGAGTAGTAAACAATAAAGATCTTCAACGGAGAGATCGGAGCAATCGCAATCGCCGGAGTCGCGTTCAACGATTCGTCCTCTACGGTGGTCCGATCATCGTCGATTTGGATCGGAGTAGCGTTATCTCCGGGAGCTTCTCCGGTGGTGGTGGTGGTTAGTGACGACGGCTTCTTCTTCTTGCTCGGAACGCATCCTCCTCCTTTACCCATATCGGAGAAGAAGAATCTGGAATCAAAATCGAATTTTCCGTCAACGGATTTGGATTTTTTGAAATTAAAGAAAATAATCACCTGAATTAAGACTTTTAATTTTTGTGATTTAAGTGGAGATTTTACAGTTCAGAGAATCTGTCACAGTCAAAGTCAGGTCTACAAAAACGGCGCCGTGTTGTTTACGGGTCAATACTGGGCTTGGTTTGTTGGTTTTGTGTAATTGGGCTTTACTTGTTATAAGGCCAGTTGTTAGGTGGAAGAAGGCTTGAAATATGTAAGTTGATTAAGTTAATTCATGTTGGGCTTATTAATGATAAGTCGATCCAATTGGTAACACAGTTTATGAATAGTGTGTCTAGTCATTGTTGTTGATATTTGAAAATAAGTATATGGAAACTAACTCCGACCAAAAAAAAAAAAGTATATGGAAACTACCATGTGTAACAGTAAATATTTTGGTGATGAATGAGCAAATATGTAAGTTGGTAATTTCGGGTTCTTTTGATATTTTACATGAAGAAATTTTAATGTTATTCTTTATAAAACGAAATTTCACTCTTCTTATTCGGTATCCGATGCGAAAACACTAAACACAAATTTACGATCTTCTGTCAATAGACATTTTTATGATCATCACTCGACATCGATCTTTTAAGAAAAACTTATCAGCTGAGTTGATTACTTTATTGTAGCTAAGGTAAATGTCAATTCTTGCATTTCTAATTTTACCGTGTTTTCCATTTGATATGTTTTTTCTTATGTTAAAATATCATATTTATAGTCGTAATTGATTCCATTTTTTCACTAATTTATTTATAACTGTAATTGGCTCGATTTTTCCATTCGTTTATTTGAACTAAAGAAAATATTGAAAAGTACATATTTGGTCAAGAAAAGTAACCCATTAACAAGATTAACTATAACCTTTTTTGGTCAACTATAACCTAATCATTCCTTTTGCATTCATTTGCTGCATATCAATATTTGAACCTATATTCAGTTACAAAAAAAAAATATATATATATTTGAACTATATAGGTTTGGTAAGATTGAGTCATTTTTCTTTAGAGTTTTATTTTCGTCTAAAGTTTACAAAATAATCATTTTTGAACCGTTAGTAATAATACATCCTTATGCAACAGTGTATAATGTGCATTAGTGCGTACATATACATAACTATATACTTATATAGTAATGATTATTGTATTACAAGTATAATTGATATGATGATTGCTTTTCTAGTGGCTAATCCTTTGGTGTCTTTTGACTTATTCGAAAGAGTACTATTTAAAATCTCTCTAATTTAACGTAGTCAAAATAACCTATACGGTCTACAGAAAAAAGAAGTTGCATGAAAATTATCAATCATAATGTCACAATTAAAAGAAAGAAAAACAAAACCCCATTTGTTGGGAGAATAGTTAATACATAACCATAAAGTCAAATTTCAACTATTGGTTTCTAACTTAAGTAATT
This sequence comes from Odontarrhena argentea, assembly GCA_900406245.1. Lineage (NCBI taxonomy): Eukaryota > Viridiplantae > Streptophyta > Magnoliopsida > Brassicales > Brassicaceae > Odontarrhena > Odontarrhena argentea. The sequence goes on along the minus strand of OVAF01000323.1, from coordinate 10,633 downwards.
GAAATTTTCAAACTCTAACGTTAAAGAAGATTGTATTATAAAATGTAAAACCCAACCATGTTAAAATTTTGGTACTTATTATATTTAATTGTGAAGCTCATCTAAATCTTATCTGATTGGTTCTCTTACCGGAAAAGGAAACAAAGTTTTATATAATAATTAATTTTATTAAGCACTTCGATTGATTACAAACTTTATGATTAATTAAACCACCAATGCTTCTATGTTGTGCCAAGTACTACCTTGGACCACCATGAAAATCATCACAAGATCGCGTTTAAAGCTGCAACAACCAAAATAGAAAGAATAAAAATAAATTAAGAATAATTAAGATAAGTTTTTCTAAAGGGTTTAATAATAATTAATACGTTAAAAAACTTAAAACTCACACACCCCACGAATCTAGGACCAAACCCAAGAGCAATCTAGAAATAAACTTCTTCTTTTAGCTGTCATTAGGAACGCCTGTCGAGTTAATAGCATTGCCACGTATCAAACAACTATTTATGGAAACTTTATTATATTATATTTATTAAGTTAGCTTAATGACAAGATTTGTTTAGTTGCTAACCATGTGCTTAAAGCTCTCTAATCGTGATTTGTGATGTGGTAGGAACCAAAGAGACAGGTTGGATCTCGAAAAGAGGCAAGGAATTAACACAAAAAAAATAATTATACCATTAGTCAGACTATATATTATAATGTTTTTGATATATATTTTGGGGAAGTAGTTTTTAAACTTTATGGTTAGAATAAGTATATTTAATTTTCACTCCACGTGAGTGTTTTTTGGACCGTCCACGTTGTGTTATGTCATTGAAAAGATTGTGATGGTGATTAAGCGTCTTAATCTTTTATTTATTTTTAAAAATTAATGTCTTAATCGAGTAATTGAGAATCTTTAATTGTTATTTAAAAAGAATTAAAGATGTAGGCTTAGCTGTGTTAGAGATTTTTATGCTTATTATTCCACTACAGAAGGATCCATGGAATTCTATTGGATTTTTTAAACCAACGAATTTCAACAATTAACTGACTTTTTTAGATGGGTGGTGACCACAAGCCATTAGACTATATTGGTCAGCTTCAAATTTATACCGATTATAAGAAAACATAAAAATATTGTTTATCTCTCTGTGAGTAATATTTCGTTCTCTATAACATATGCGGATTGATTGATGAAGGGGTTGATTTCACAAATAATGATCTTTGTGGCATATATTTTTTTGTGAAACGATTAAATCTGCAACAAATTATCATGTACAATTCTGTACAACAACCGAATATTTGATGTATACGTTAGGAATGAAATGCACGTCTGAGTCAAGAAATTCGGGATTTTTAACGACAAATCTTTTGTATCATTATGGATTTTTGATATACATTTACATCCATTAATTACACTATTTGAGAATCAAACCTAACATCTAAGTAATGTATAAGCCTTTGACTCAACCAAAAATATATATATTATGACCACTTATTTTCTACAATTTTGAAAAAAAAAAGAAGAAGATATACATAGGTATTTAAATCAACCAAAAATGTACCACTTATATAATACTTTTTATCAAAAACAATACTATATATATTCCACTATAGTTATCTATTGATTAGTTCGTAGATGTGCATGGACTTTACACTTTAAAGACGAGGGCGACTTGCGAGACGAAGAGGCTTGTGTCCCAAATTGTTTTTCATAAAACATTTTTGAGTGTTGACCAAAAGAGAACAAAAAGAAATTAAAAAATATTTTTTGAGCATGCTTTATTATAGCTTTTAGGGTCCCTAGAATTTATATGTTTATATTAGTGAAATTGTGAAAATATTATTTACTGGTGTCGTTATCTATTTATTGGTAAAACGTGGATTAGGTAATAGGTGGTCAATTCTTTTAACTTTCCAATGCTTTATTATCAATTGAAGGAAACGCAACCAATAAGGACTTGAGAGACCAAATTCAATCTGTCTATTTGCTAATACATCTCTTTTTCTTAATTATTCAATCATGTAGCTTCAAGAAAAGAACCCTAACGCCTTTTATCTATATCAAAAAGATTGTGGAATATATAATTAAATTGATAAAAAAATGTCCACTAGCAAACCATTTTTTTAACATCTAAGGGTTCGATTGGCAAAGCTGATAGCAGAGCGGTAGCATTGAGTTGCAGAACTTATATGCTGCAGAAGCTGTATGCTGTGATTAGTTATATATAAATTGTTTGATTGGCACGACTATGAGCAGATATACAAAAAATTATTAAAATATATAATATTCAATGAAATGAAAACTTGTATGAAAGTGAATTAATTCATTTTAGGAAATAAGATATCTCTGCAATAATATTATTGTAATTCATTTTAAGCTAATGCTCTCTTAGATGCTTTAGGTATAAAACGTGATTGGATATCCAAAAGGCTTTAAGCTCACCTAAATGCTTTGCCAATCGAACCCTAAATGAATATATTGATCTCAAACTGAGTTTATATTAATATACGGACCTGTTAAAATTCAAATAATTACAACGACGTCAAATACAAGAAACGATTTAACTAAATAAAAAGAATACGAAGTTATTGTCTCACATAACAAATGATTTTTTTTTTCTCGCTATCGATTTTAAACGTATGTGATATTGTTTATGCATACCCTTCTACATAATTGTGTATATAATGCTCAAATTAAGGTGTAATTCAAAGAACATATTTGATGAAAAATGTTGGCCTTGTAATAGTTTTCTTCCAAGAAATAACTTCTTTTTTTNTTTTCTTCCAAAAAATAACTTTTTTTTTTTTTTTTTTTTTTCTGGCATAAATACAACCAATCATTTCTGGAGAAACCAAACATTATCATATATATTTTTTTAAAAAAAGACGTTTAAAAAGAAAAAGGACACCAACCTCGCTCCTACAAAATTATTTATTATTAAGAAAAGACTTTCCCATTGGAGTAACGTATTGGATGATAGAGCACACAAAAATATGTAACTATTACTCCTTTGTCGCAATTTATTGGATAAAATTATATATGTTATAGACTACCTAAACGTCTTTGGTCTATTAACTTTTAGGACCCTAAATTACAATACATTTGATCATACCAATGTATGTGCACATAACATAAACAAGTATCAATTTCTTTCCGTGAGTCTAAGATCTTGTAGCCTTATTTAGTAAATGCGTGTCGCATATCTCAAGGTTTTGGTAACAAACACATGATATATAAAAGATAATGTATTATAGTTTCTTTATTACTTATTAACAACTAGCTTAAGACCGGAGTTGAGGTAATTAATGGGTTTTTTACTCTTAGACATTGCATATAATTGGTAATCCATTTACTGTTGAAATTTTGGATTTACTTAACGGTCAATAGAGTACTTTTAATGTGTGAAAATATACTACAAATTCCACATGGGTTATAAAATTAGTTATAACTTAAAACTAGACCCCGGCTCATAAAAGTTATGGCCTCTGTGCCAAATTAAAAACAAAAACCACTAATATTTGTTCTATGTTTGATAAATTTGAAAATTTAGGGTTCTCTATGTATAAATTAATTCAGAAAAGGCCCTCAAATGAAACATCCATAGAACCAACTAAGTTCAACCAAGCATGGCTATAAATTTGTTTTTTTCTTTTTTTTTTTAATAACTAAGAGACCAAGCATGGCTATAAATTATTATTTTTTTCGTTTTTTATTTTAATAACTAAAAGATTTTTGATCTAGACTCGTAAATCACCTCGGAACAATAACATGTTATAAAAAACTTACCAGTTGAGCTATTGGCTCTTGATTATAATTTTATATCATTCCAATACAAAAATATATCTGAAAATATATCGTTTTCACAATTATCAATCACAAAATTGATAACAACTAGCAATATAAACTGATAATATCTCATTTTAATTTAGACTAAGTTTTAATTTATACTAAAGACTTCATGACTTTTTGCTCTGGTGAAAGAAATATGTTGCATGGTCTATACTTAATTTATATATGGATGTCGACTATATATTTTATTATAAGATTTTTTTCCTTTTTTTCGTCTTCCAAGGAAATGTAAAGAGTACAACTCTATAGATATTCCAAATGATGCAAATATACGGACATACTCTTTTGAAAATAGTGAAAAGGGTGCGTTTATTTTCAATCCAAATCCAATCGTATCGTACCCCCTTACCTTTAACTCTTCGAAGCTTGAATAGGCAAAACCACCAAATTCAATTTAATGCACATCTCAATATTTTCTTAAACTCGAAGTTAATAGCCATTTAGCCTAAAACCCTATATATGTTAGAAAATAAGTCAAGGACCAATGTGAATATGTGATCCCTGTGACCCTGTCTCTCTGATCAGTTAATCATTTCCACTTTTAAAAATTAAATTATTATGTTGATTTGTGGAGTGAGTTAAGTGTATAACTAATTAACACTGTAGCACGAAGAAAAGAGTTTTAAATCAGGGAACAATGGACACAGTTGTCACACATAATCTTGACATTTAAGATTATAATCAAGTTGGATATAACTGTACTGAAATACCTAAACTATTAATATATAGTTTCTTGAAGAAGAAACAAATTACTAATAAAGTTGAAACTACATGCCTAATTTTCAAAAGTTGGATCATAAAATTAACTTAAAAATAGCTATTACCAAACTGCAAAATTTGGATATATGTCAATTCACACCTACATAAGTTTTAAGTTGTTTTTATAATAAATATCATAAGTTATATAGTACTATACTATGGGTCTATTACCTATTATTTATTTATTTATTTTAATCAGAATCTCCTATGAAAACAATACCAACAATTAATCCAATTCCGAATCACTTAATGAGGTCTAAAGCAAGGACTTCATACACAATAACAATTTAATTTCTCATAAAGATCAAATTTAGGATTGACTCCAGACCAACCCTTACCACTAGACTACGACCGCTTGGTTTATATTACCTTAAATTTATGTCAATTATTTATGGCTAAGAGATAATAGTTACAAGTTACAACAAGTTACATAAACCATTTAGTAATATAGAGGTTTCTAATGGCTTAACGATTAAGAAAATGTCCAAAAGTAGAGAAATGCGAAATGGTCAAGAATCAAAAGACAAAGAGGGTCAAAAAAAATGTATGGTTTCTTAAACCGCCACGAGTCTATGAAAACTTCCCGGTTTGGGAAAGATGTTGAAACTCAATATGTTTCTTTGTTTCGTCTTGTTTCCCAATTAGGAAGTCTCTAAAGCTATACGTAACGTTTGCTTTATAAATTTCCCCGATTCACAATTCAGTTCCATGGATCTGGTAAAGATATAATCTAAATGCAATCTTTTTTCTGACGTTAACTATTATATGTTTATAAGCAAAAGGCCAAATGGTTCTTTGTGGATAAGTTTTTACTTCTTTGGGATATATATGTGATAAAAATATCTCCACTAGGCCAGTTCAAATAGATGATATTACAGTACATTATACATTATATGTAATAGAGTTGAAACTATAGAACTTTTGACCGAATCAGATGTATATATATGGTCATATGAGAATATTCTCTTAGAATGCAACTAAGAATATTTACTTGTCGTTTAACCTAATGTAATTAAGATTGTATATACTGTATAACATATATTTTTAGCACATAACAAAGTTAACAAGGGTTGAATGTAAATCGGGCTCCCTGCTATAGCCATTAGAACACTCACAATATTTGTCTATCTCGATTTACTCTCATATTTGTTTTCTCTCTTTTTTTACTACTAAATCTTAATTTAACCAAATGAAATTGAGCCAGGTAATAATTGATCTCAGATAAAAAAAATTAGCATTTAGAAAATCACGTTTTGAATATTTTTTAAAAAATATTTTTTTTACAAAGTAAATTTTTTATTATGCCAAATATCATATATCTAACATAGCAAACAAAAATAAAAATATTATAGAAATTTTATTTATTTTTTTTGTTTAAACATGTGAGCTGGGAAATGTTAACATAATGAACCATGGCAGGGGGCGGCTACGGTCCGAAGAACAATAAATCTGATTGGTCTGAAAAAAAATGAGTCAGGTTCCATGTACTGACGGTAGAGGACTAAAGACACGTGAACCAACAACAGAAGTTGTCTACTTTCTGATCAACAAGTAATCGCCACGTCGACACAATTTTGTGTCATATTTTCTAGGGTTATTTGATGAGATAATTTAGTGAAATTTCACTCTTAAAAAATACAATATTTTTAGCACACAAAATACAATATTTCTGTGTATTCAGGAATGTAGCTATATTTTATCATTTTATGTATGCAACCTGGCAAATATTTTATACACAACCATTTATTATATTACTATCCAAAAATCTCTTTAACTGAACATATATAATTACATATAATAAAAGCTACTAAGAGATTATTTATTCTTAAAATTTTAATATTCTCTTCCTCATATTGAATGAGGTTTAAGGTTTTGGCATACGGATTAGTAACTCATTAAATTTTATATTTTTACTAATTAAATTTTTTATTTATTATCCATTTAAATATATTTTAGCTAATTGTAAATCAGTATGTAGAATAGAAAATGTCATATCAAATAAAAAAATATTTAATAGTGCATTGAGAATCGAAAACCTCATCTAATGTGATAAAAAAAATTTCTCTAAAATCTCATCGAAAATGAGACAAAAATGAGACAGTGGGAGTAATTAATGATAAAAACCTTTATAACAGGTGTAGATAATTATATATACATACAATATTATACCATAACTGTAATTCCAAAAAGCACAACACTTGTTTGAAAATAACAACAAAGCGAGCATACCAAAAAAAAAAAAACATAACAACAAAGCGACGAATGATGGAATCTTAAACACAAAAAAGCAATTGAAAAACATGTGACACAAAATTTAGTTTTCGAAACATGTCTCAAATTTTTAGTGGTGTCATATAACCAGAGAAAGTAATTATTAAAATTAAAATATAATGATTATTGTAAAACAAAACCTTCGAGTCGTGCAGCTTTAAAGCGCACCTAATATTCAGTGATAACTTTCAGAATTACCACACTATGATTTTTTTCTTTTGATTGAAAATGCAGGCAGTTTATAATTCTGATTTCTGAATATACAATTATTAGATTTTTAGCTGGATTTTTTAATCAATATATAATGTGTACTTTTTGTCATTTTAAAAATACTGTCTTGTTTAATTAATTTAGAGCCACCAGAATTCATGTGCATATGTATGTTTTGAGTATCCAGAACAATATTGTTTTTCTTCTTAGCAAAAAAAAAAAAAAAACACAATTTTCTTAAGTTTTTTACTTTTTTTTGTATGATGAAAATACCAAAAAAAAACTGTTCTATATTTATATATATTTTTTTATCATATCAATCAGCTGACTCCAACAAGTCTTTTAAATATTTTGAAACGATATTTTATAAACCCTATGAAATGAATTTGCACCTCCTTATACTTCAAGATATATATATAAAAAAAAAATGAGAACAATATCAAAACTTTACTAGTAAATGGATGATACATAAGTTCCAAAATATGGTATCATCATTCACAAGCCAATCTTTTTGGACGGTACTTTAAGTATCAATTTTTTGGGGTTAAACTAGGGTCACTTTCTCGAACATATAGAAGATTTCTTACAAATTTGTTTTATAAAATAAAAGTTTCTACAATAGTGCCCAAAAAATTGTGTAATTTTGGGAGAGAGAAGAGAGAGATGTTACGTTTGGATTGGAAGAACATGTAAAGAAGTAGAGACATGGCAGTGTTTTTAAAGCAGACACAAACACACTTACGAGAAGAAAGAGGGAGACAAAAGGCTTTAGCTTCCATTTTCTACTTCTCTATATTCTCATATATAAAACATTTTTTTTTTTATAAACTTAGAAAATTATAAAACAAAAAAATCTGTGTATTGGTTGTGTAGTTATTCGCCACGTTTCCTTGTATTCCTTTCATATGACTCCCATCATGTTCCTTTGTCCCCTCCTTTTATTCTTTTCTTTACATCTTATCATCAAAGTAAAATTTTTATAAATAAACGAAACGTGATATATTAACTCAACCAATTCCAATATGTATCAAAATATCTCCTAAAGTTTATGAGTGCGAACCTAGTCGTAGTCACAATTTAGAACCAAGAAAGCCACAATTAAGGATATAACATTGAATTTTGAAAGTTTTTTCAAAAAGAGTCCGTGAGAGGAGAAGATTCCTAGAGAAATATCTAAAGCTGGATTTTAGTTATGATTTACATGTTTTTTGCATGCAGAGTATTATGTTAAAAAAGTGATTTGATGTTGTATACTAAAGCATATGAAATAAATAAAGCGTGCTTTGATAATAAAAATAATATACGGTATCACAATTTGGATTCCAAATGGTGAAAACGGTTTACGATGCGGAATATGATAAATGTAGTATGGTTCAAATAGTAATAATAATTATTGTAGATCAAGTATGGTTTGTGTAAAACAGCGAAAATAATTAAGCACGGTTTGTAATAAAACGTGAATGATAACGTAGCAAAAAAATCATTCATATCCATCTGTAAAACCGCAATTTATTGTCATATTTCATAGCGCTTGGAATATCTATTCTCATGGTAACTATTCATGACTCTTTAACTCCAAATTATCCAATTTATGTATCCCTTATTTATTTTTATCTTATAATAAATTTTAATAAAAATAACATATTTGTCCAAACATTATTCTTTAGATAGACAAACAAAAAGAATTATCTTTATACTAAATTAAATTGGTTTAATATCTTTAAGGATACTCCACGTCTACAAGCAATTAATAACATCTTCATGAACTTGAGATAATTATCAAATAATGACTAGGTAAATGATTTATTTAAATAAGTAAAACTTGAGAGACGACAAGTCTAAAATTCATCCAAGTCTCCATCTCCAACCACTTTAAAGTTTTCATCCTTTTTATTTTTTTCGATCCCCAAGAATATCCTCTCTGCCTACCAATAAGTATTAAGTAATATAGTCCTTTACTTTTCTCATTGGCTACCCAATCTTCAGTTCCAAAATAAGTGTTTTTTTCTCATTTTTGCTTTTACTTTTGAATCCCAGTTAGACCATACTTACCTCCTTCCTAATCATCTGATTTTACATAATTATGTTAGATCTTCAAGTACAACATTACGATTGTGTAAGCTTAATAACACGTAAAGAGACACTAACGTTATCTCGATTCATAATTGAAGTAATCATAAACTTCGAAACATACATAAAATATCCACTTTGGTCACAGACTTGTATAACATATTAGATCTTTTGAAAAATGTGAACTACTTGACTATTTTATATATTATTAAAGAATCAGTTGGATGTTAAAAACTCGGATCATCCCCAAATATTTTAATTCTTTTATTAATGAAACGTACACAATAACACCACTTTTTTTGGTCCAAACACAATTTTACCTTATTTTTCCATCTCTCATCTAGTATCTACTATCCACTAGCCAATGGAAAGAAGGGCACCAATGATCTTTACCCAAATAAACAAAACTTCATACATAGCCATTGATCTCTCACCACTAATTGCATTGGTTTTTTTTTTGTAGTTGCTTTTGATTTCGAATCCCAATGAGACTGCGTTACTAAGCATATGCTCTTACAGAATCATGTTTTTTCTTCTTAAAAAAACATTAGATGGTTTCTTTTTTTTNTTAAAAAAAAAAAAAAAAAAAAAAAAAAAAAACATTAGATGGTTTTTTGGGGTCAAAAATAGATGTCAACAAATGACAATATCTTGTAAGCTTCATAACAAAAGTAAATATAAATTATTATTTTTAAACATTACATTCATCTCTTTTTTTTTTAATTATTTTCTGTAAATGTTACCCAATGGCATCTTAAATCTCTTTTTATATATAAACCAACCTTAATATATTCTTATATTGAGTTTAACCATAAACTATGAAACAACACACAAATCTACCTTATTTTTTACATCCCTCACCTAGTGTCTACTAGCAAATAGAAGAAGAACACCAATTATCTTTACCCAAATAAACAAAAATTTCTTAGCCATTGATCTTTAACCCAAAGACAAGAGTGTAAAGTAGTAGTGGAGGGGCTTGATTGGGTCTTAAAGGACATTGGAACTAGTGAATGTCCTCTCCATTGGACAGCACAGTCTCATATGTCCTTAATTTTTTTTTTATACTATAGTTTTCTAGAGACTCCCATCAATTTTTTAAACTAGAATAGGTTAATCTTTTTTTTTTTCATATTTAGTAATGAATAAATATTTTCATTTTTTATGAGTTCACGTGCCGAAACTTTCGAGTTTTCATGCTTTGTATCTATGACGTGTAATTAAATACGTAATAGTTAAGTGTTGTTTTTGTATTAATTTAGGCATGGACCGCAACATTATGTTTAAACAAAAGATTTTAATGAGTTTGTCGACTATTTCTGTTTACTTTCTATATTTCTCCTAAATTAAGAATTTATATAAGTAATTAAACAAGCTGTGATAATTCTTTTTCGTAGTCACCGGTTTTTTTATTTTTTATTTTTGGTTAGGTTGGGATCCCAATAGTGTAGAGAAGATATTACTAATAAGTAACACAAAATATTA
>OVAF01000322.1:0-47486 GCA_900406245.1 Odontarrhena argentea | reverse complement strand
ATTAATTAAGTGTGAGTACTTAATTAATTATGTGCATACCGAATCCTAGATTAATAGCACGCATTGTCGTTTCGGTGTTGGGTAAACGGCATCACGTTTTTATGGCACAGTATAATTTCCTCCGCTTGTTAATTGTTGTGAAGAGACTCTGAGTCGGAAAGAAGGTAAAGGTCAGATAAAGGTCGAAAAGAAAGTCTCTTTGTTTCAGAATTTTTTTTTTTTACAAGAAAATACTGAGAGTGTTAAAATGTTGATAAACCTACATCAGACTATCAGAGTTATCGGATGTAAGATTATGGGATATATATAATATATTAAATATTAAACATTACTCTATACAGTATACAGTATGTATACTATATTCCAAACACATCAAAAGAACATCAATCTGGATTCCAGCCCTCTTTAAGTATTCACAGTTTTTATATGAAAATACAAAAGAAACAATATATGGTGAATATCAACAATATTAGCCTATTAATGATTAAAAAAATAATCACTTATAGTTTATTGAAAATGATATTTTGTTATTAAATATGGATAGTGTTCCCAAAATATGCAACAAAAATATGTGGAGATTCAAACATTTTCAAACATATAGTTTTCTCATAATTTGGTTGGTATAGGTTTCTAATAATTTGGTTGGTTCAATATTCATTTTCAGTAGACTTTTGACGCCATTATCTGGTTAGTACTAGTTTGTACAGACAATGCAAATAATTTAATATATATTATGGAGAGACGATTTAACTACTCTTGTAATTATATCATTGTGTATATTTTGTTAAAGCTTCAAACATAAGTGTATACTATATATGTCATAATATTAGTATTATATTCCAATTCTCAGCAGAACATCAATTTGGATACCATGCCTTATTGAGTATCACAGTTTTTTTTATGAAACCACAAAATAAATTATATATGATGGAATAGTCAATGGAAAATGATGTTTGATACTTTCTTTGTTTTAAAATAAGTACTAATTAATAAGTGTCATTCTAATTACTTTTACATAAATTAGAAAAAATTTGATTGTTCATATTTTTACTAATCTTTAAATTGAAAAAAAAACATATAAAAATTGTATTGAAAATATAAAAACGACACTCTTTTTAAAACAAAATAATTCAGAACATTTGTAATAAAACAGAGGAAATATTATATATCAACATGGGTCCCGAAAACTAAAACACCGCCGTATAAATTGCACTACATTTAGGTATTATGCTAGAATCTATATGCTTTTTATAAATATTAAATAGGGAGTTACTTTTAATTCCCACACAAAAAAAAAAAATCTGTATGCTTTTTTATAAGGCCTTTTGTTTTATATCTAAGGTTGAATTTCTAAATTATAGCAACACCTACATTTTTAACTAGAGAGAACTTAAAGCTTGATATTTCAATCAAAACTAGCAACAATATTTGTATAACAAACTATATGAATTAATACATTATACGGAAAACGTATATTTCATGGAGATCGTACAAAACACAAACCTGATCACACAATTAAGAAGCAACAGGTATCTCTCTGTTCATTAAGTACGTAGAATAAACTAGAAACCAAATAAAAATTTACATGCATTAAATAAAATTGAGCTAACACACATAGTTACTACGATACATCAAACAACAAACACACATGGATGAGAACACGTATAACGAAAACGACACACGTACTCACAGACACGCCATGAACTGATACTGATACGAGTACTCTCCGTCAACCAGCCACGTGGCATCATCTAGAGGCTCCGGTGAGGGCGACCAGTACCCACCTCCGGTACTCATCATGAGCTCAGGCAGCTCTATGCCTTCCCAGAAATCATCATCCGCCACGTCATTATCCACCGTTTTCATGATCTTCACCGCGTTGGCCGCTTTGGCCGCGGCCACTTGAATATCTCTGGCCGTACACGTGGACGGTCGAGGTAGGTCCTCGATTTCTTCGGGGAAGTTGAGCTGAGCTTTTCTACCTTTTAGACAATACGCCGCCACGTCGTAGGCTTTGGCAGCCATCTCCGGCACCGGGAAAGATCCTAGCCAAATTCTAGATTTTTTCCGGGGCTCTCTGATCTCGGAAACCCATTTTCCCCATCGCCGTTTTCGGACTCCGTGGTACACTGGATGTCGTGTTGTCTTGCTCGTTTCTCTGCCGCCGCCGCCACCGCAAGATTTAACGGTGGCGGTTGGTTCTATTTCATTAAGTGGTGGTGGTGGTGGTGATAGTCTCATATTTTGGTAAGAGTTTTGTTATGTGGGTGAAGTCATGATGTTACTAGCATTTATAATAATATTCTCATCCAAAATCTTACTAAGCGTCACATTTTCTGTATGAATTTCCACAAATACCCTCGACATTATAAAATCTTGATCATTGGTTGGACTTTTCACTTTTTGCCAAAAAGACAAAAACTAAACTATCTTCATCCAATTATTTGATCGGATGGTAACTAGTGAAATTCCTGTTTATATCTATTTATTTCAACAGAGGAAAACATTCTAGAATAGTATTCATAATCAGTTTTGAAATAAGCGAGCATGAACTTAATCCTATGTAAATTAGTTAACGATGATATATTTTATAAAATAAATTAACTAATATCGTTTTTCTTGGATAGGGCATCTATGATATGTAAAATAAAGAGTATTAATTAGGTTTGTAACGTATAATATAAACGACTCATCAAAGGAAACTACGGGGTAAAGATATTCGGGTCAATTGTTTTTGTTTTAGGGTTTCAATTTTTAATTTTTTTTTTCTTTTTTTTTTTACAAAACGAAGAATACAAAAACAGTAATAAAATTAGTAGGAAAGAAGATGATCAAAATGCTAGAGCACCTCTATTGCACAAATAAGAGGGGGTGTCAATATAAACTTAAATTGATAGATTTAGGGTCTCTCACTTAACATCCAAAAAAACTCATGTAATTGATAAATTTAAAACTTAAGTCACCCCTCCTAATTGTGCAATGGTAAAAAATCATTATTGTACAAAATCAAATTTTGTGATCATGGTTTATCGGTGTCCCAATAATAAAGTGTGTATGTCAAATTAAACTAAAAAAGTTTATACGTCAAATCCTTGTCTCCCAGCGATCGGGAGTAGTGGGGAAATGTTTTCAATAGGTCTTTATTTGTCCTTGTTATTTCAGTAAGGTTTTCCACAAATTTCTAAAGCAATTTAGCCTCTATCAGCCACTAGAAATACCAGGTTTTTTTAAAATTAATGATTTGTAGTAACCAAAAGAAAAAATAAAATATTTTGCGAAAAAAATCCTCGGAAAATATTTATATTATTTTTAGAAGGCAAAAAAAAGAGAGGCTTTATTAGGTGTAATTTATTTGTGCATGCATGCAATTATCGTGAAAATGTATCTACAAAGAACCCTTTTATGTTTTTCCTAATTGTTTTCACTTATTCATATTTCTGTATTTCGTATATTTGGGAGACGCAGGTCCACAGAGGTTGCTTTTTTCAATCAGCATTTAATTATTTTTGTAGAGGGACCATAGTCTACACTCTTAGTCTATACCACTCAAAAATCTTGAAAGTTTGGTTGATTTACACCATCATGATATTTAACTCTCCAACACACAAAACAATATCTAGGAACAAAGAAACGGGTAAAGCGGTATAAATCAAACGGGTCAAATAGACGAAGTTCGCATCAAGCGGATTACATAGATAAAATAAAATTGATTAATTTATGTGAGTAGAAATATTATTTAACTATAAAACTTGAATGAAAAAATAAATAGTAAAAGTAAACTAATATGTTCTGTATGCCTTTGATCTATTCATAGCCAATGAATGACAATTCTAAATGCAATACATTAGAATTAAAATTTACTATAACTCCTCTTGAGAATAAAAACAAAAAAAAAAAATTAAAATGGGAAAAGATCAAGGAAGAAGAGTTGCGACACTCTTTTTCTTCTTAAAAACAGCAGATCATTTACGTATGTAGTAGCAGTTAGAAATGAAGTTTGTCTTGAGGTGCTTTGTGGTAAACACTTGTTGGTTTTTTGAAAAAGTAAGTAACTGAAATTATAACAGTGTGTGTCTGACGTCTTTGAGATATTGGTTTCGATGAGAGCTTTTAAGTTTTGGTCGGTGCTTTTTCCCCTTTTCGTGAATTTTTGTTAGATATCTCTTTAGATTTTTTCTTTTGTTTAGTACCAAAAAGATGACGATTTCTGTAGAAGTTCGACACGGAGTTAACATGCCACCATGTATATATGCCTTATCTGCCACAACAGTATCCTAAATATGGATTAATTAACCCAAATCCAAAAATTTAAAGTATAAATATTTAAAAAATATTTTTTTGATATTTCAAATATATATATATATGAAAAATTATTTTTAGAAAAAGTGGTATTTTATGAAAAAAAATTTCCAAAGAGTATTCAAGGGTATTCAATATTTTTTTGTTCAAATTCTTCTATTCCATACCAAACGATAAGTGAACCAGCCCCCATTCCAATCTCAAGCGGCAGAAAATAATATCAGCCATGGGATAGTACTGAAACTATCAGCTCTATCGTAGCCCATATAAAGTCCAAAAGTACAAGAACTTCATCAAAGCCCAAGCCATGACATAGATCCGTTACAAGATGAAAGTGGCTTGACTTGGAGATTGTTTGTCGTTGTTGACTTGTTTCGAGGAGGAGACGGGGGCCCACTCACGAGTAAAGCATTCTTTAGACACGTGAATCACGCGGTCCCCACTTTTTGTTGGTATTGTGTGTTTCTTCTCGCACACCGCCATTTTTTTATACCCACTCGTGACTCCATTTCCCATAGATATCATTTCAAAGTCTTTACCAATCACCAGTATTATGTTTTTTTTTTTTTGTTTTCACTTTTGTAACGAAAATTTCGTGACACCGAGTTTTATAGTATTTTGATGTTAATGTAGAAACTGAAACATATGGTACATAAATATTGTAGGGAAGAAGGTTTGAAAAGAAAAGGTGAAAAAGGGCAGGCGATATTTGAAAAATAATAGTATTACTAAAAGGAAAGAAGGAATTAAATGCATCTCACGTTCTTCTCATTCTAGTCATCTCCTCGATCCACGTGAACTTCACG
This sequence comes from Odontarrhena argentea, assembly GCA_900406245.1. Classification (NCBI taxonomy): domain Eukaryota; kingdom Viridiplantae; phylum Streptophyta; class Magnoliopsida; order Brassicales; family Brassicaceae; genus Odontarrhena; species Odontarrhena argentea. The sequence continues at coordinate 42,381 of OVAF01000322.1, read as the reverse complement.
TGCTTTTCACACCTCTTGCCGACTTTTTCCCCTAGTATTAGTTTAACAAAAAATACTTTTATTAAAACTTGAAAAGACGTCATATATAATCACGAGTAAAGTCATTAAGTTATGATATTATTCGATAATTGCTGTGATTACCTTCTCACGTCTATGGCATAACCTACGCCAAACGCAACCTTTTTCTAAAATAAACGTGGAAAAGGGTTATAGACTTCTCTCGAACCATGTATTTTTGTGTCGTTTATATAAACAATAAACAAATAAAAAAAATTAGTTAAGGAGGAATCGTTCCATGGATTTAAATTAAGGATCGATTTTCTTCAAACATATAATTATCTAAAAAATCTCGTTTGACTGATTAAAATAGTGTAACATTTTAAATTTATTAGAAAATCTGATAAGTGGATACATTCACTCGACGTCTATAATCAACATTTTAGATCTATATATATATTTTTATTATGCTAAATTTATCAATGATTCATAAAATCATTTATTCTACATATAATACATATCTATAATGTTTTAGAAACATTATACATTATAAATGATAAATATCTCTTGACCAATATTTTTTGAATATGAATATCTAAAAGATACAGATGAATGAATAATAATTGTTTGGTCTAAAATTTTGAGTGATAGTATAGACAAATGTTAAAAGCTTGAAACGCTCAGAAAGCAATATAATAAAACATCTTTACTTCAGGCAAAAACAATACAGCAAAATAAACTATTTAATGAAACCTACTAACGCTCTCTTTTAAATTTTATATTAATCTAAAAATAAAATTCTTAACTATTAGTATGAGGATTCTAACGTAGCTAATAGATTTGGTCAAAAGTTTCCGGTGCTTGACCACAAGACTTGGTATACTCTGAATTTATGTACATACGATTAGGAAGAAACCAGAACTAATTTTGGGTTTGGTTTTCCCTTTTTGTACATATTCAGTTATATTTCATAATCTCTAGTCTTTAGTATATGATTATGTGCTGGACAAAAGAATCTTATCAAGTTGTCTGTGACTGATTCAGATCTATAAGACTATAACATTGAGATAGATCTGATGCAGACCTAATTTAATCAACCTTAATTAAATATGCTTCCAATTATTGACATTAGCATTTTCTACAAAAACATATCACAATCTATCAATAGTTGTGTACATATAATATCCAAATCGGAATGGGTCTTAAACATAATATCCATATCGAAAAAAACGAATTAATTTTTTTTTAATAAGATATATCGAAAAATCCAAAACGTTTTCTTTTATAAAATGCTGTGCTATATATATTTTTTGGTTCGAATATTATTTGAAATATCCAAATAATCTATTTTTTTCGTAAATCGAATCAAATCTCAATAAATTAGATATTTTACTCGATCCAGAATTAGAAATTATTTTGGTCATAGAAATGATCTAAATTTGTCATAAATTCTCACAAATTTTAAACAATCTTATAAACCCAAACTAAAATTTCTTCCATCCTAGTATTTACTTTCCATATCTAAATTATTATCTACATTCCGCAATAGTCAAATGTGTAGCCAAGTCGTGTATCCAAGACTCGAGGCAAACACAATTTATAGTTTAGTTTCCTAAACCGACCGGAGCCGGTTTATTCTAGCTTAAACTCTATTGTATAGTTAAAAAAGGTAACCATGGTTAAGAGAAAGTCTTGTGTGTGTTGAATTTGATTTGTAAAATAAAAGGAGCACGAAGAACATGCGTCGGACTTTCTCTCTCTTCCTTGAATTCATTCAATTGGCCACGGCGTCAAAAGTGGGAGCGATACAAGAAACTGATAAATTTCTTTTGTTGGTTTTAAATTCCTGCACTTTCTTGGATTCTCAGGGTTCCTTCTTTGGGTAATTTGATGATTTGTTTGCTCATTTGGGGTCTGTGAGATATATTTATAATTTGGTTTTTTTTCTATTTGGTCGGATTTAATTAAGGGTTTCTCAAAGAAATCTAAAATCTTTGGTAAGAGACTTTCTTGATTCCGATTTATTCTTAATTATTCAGTTCAGTGAAGATTTTGATCGGTTTTTGTGTTGTGTCTGAAAATAGGACAAGATCTGAGATCTCTTGTGTTCCATGCAAACCTGTTGTGTTCTTGCATCTGGGTTCATAACAAAACCCTAGAGATTTGAAGATCTGGGTTTTTTTTTGGTGAAGATGAATATCGGTGGAGGAGGAGTAGTGTGGAACGAAGATGATAAAGCGATTGTTGCTTCGCTACTGGGCAAACGAGCTCTCGATTACTTACTTTCTAATTCTGTGCCCAATGCAAATCTCTTGATGACTATAGGAAGCGACGAGAATCTCCAGAACAAGCTCTCAGATCTCGTGGAGAGGCCCAACGCTTCGAATTTCTCGTGGAACTACGCCATTTTCTGGCAGATTTCGAGGTCTAAAGCTGGAGATTTGGTGCTCTGTTGGGGTGATGGGTCTTGTAGAGAGCCTAAAGAAGGTGAGAAGTCTGAGATTGTGAGGATTTTGAGTATGGGGAGAGAAGAGGAAACTCATCAGACCATGAGGAAGAGAGTGTTACAGAAGCTAATTGAGATGTTTGGTGGTGTGGAAGAAGATAATTGTGCTTTAGGACTAGATAGAGTTACTGATACTGAGATGTTTCTTCTTGCTTCCATGTATTTCTCGTTCCCTCGAGGTCAGGGAGGTCCAGGGAAGTGTTATGATTCAGGGAAACCCGTTTGGTTATCGGATGTGGTGAATTCGGGTTCTGATTATTGTGTTAGATCGTTTCTTGCTAAATCCGCTGGAATTCAGACTGTTGTTTTGGTTCCTACTGATATTGGTGTTGTAGAGTTGGGTTCTACTAGATGTTTGCCCGAGAGTGAGGAGTCTATGAGGTCTATTAGATCCATGTTCTCAAGTCCCGTTAGAGTTGTGACTACCACGGCTGCTTTACCCGTTGTTGTACCTGATAAGAATGATGACAACAGAATGAATAATAATGGTTCGAAGATATTCGGTAAAGATCTGCATAGTTCGGGTTTTCTTCAGCATCATCAAATGCAGCATCAACAGTTACCGCAGCAGCCTCAACAACATAGACAGTTCAGAGAGAAACTTACGGTTAGGAAAATGGATGATAGAGTTCCCAAGAGATTAGATGCTTATCCGGCTAATGGGAACAGGTTTATGTTTTCGAATCCGAGCACTACCAACAGCAACAACACTCTTCTGAGTCCTACTTGGGTCCAACCCGAGATGTACACGAGGACAACAAACAGTGTGAAAGAAGTTCCGAGCACTGAAGATTTCAAGTTTTTACCTTTGCAGCAATCATCATCGCAGAGGCTGATACCTCCGGCTCAAATGCAGATTGATTTCTCTGGCGCAAGTTCGAGGGCGTCCGAGAATAACTCAGATGGAGAAGGAGGAGCGGACTGGGCAGACGTAGTGGGGGGTGATGAATCTGGTAATAGACCAAGAAAACGTGGAAGGAGGCCCGCTAATGGAAGAGCAGAAGCTTTGAACCACGTAGAAGCAGAGAGGCAACGGCGTGAGAAGCTTAACCAGAGGTTTTACGCTCTGAGATCCGTTGTTCCCAACATTTCCAAGATGGACAAAGCGTCGCTGTTGGGAGATGCGGTCTCTTACATAAACGAGCTTCACGCTAAGGTCAAAGCCATGGACGAAGAGAGGGAGAGGTTAGGGTATACTGCAAATCCACCAATCAGTTTGGAACCGGAGATTAATGTTCAGACCGCAGGTGAAGATGTGACAGTGAGAGTTAACTGTCCGTTGGATTCTCATCCGGCTTCTAGAATCTTCAATGCATTTGGAGAGGCTAAAGTAGATGTGATTAACTCAAACCTCGAAGTTTCTCAGGACACAGTGTATCATACGTTTGTGATAAAATCGGAAGAGTTAACGAAAGAGAAGCTGATCTCGGTGTTCTCTAGAGAGCAATCCAGTTCTGTTCATTCAAGAACATCATCAGGTAGATAGCCCTTTTATGAGAGACAGAAGAAGGTGGGAGTAAGTTTGTAATGAAGAACCCGTTTTGAATGGTTCTTTTTTTTTTTTTTTTCTTTCTTTTAGGTTTCTTTTTTTATTGGTTATATACCTGTAAGAATCCTCCAAACTAGGATTGTAGAAGTTTTATTGACAAGAGTAGTCCTTCCCAGTACATCAAATTTACTCAGCATTACAATGTGTTATTGAATCAGTCTTGCTCGATCAGTCTTTCTTTTGATTCTTGTCCTCCTTGAATGTCGATTTCTTCAAGAGGAGTTCAAGTTCAACTGTTCGACAGGTAAATCAACTTTAAGTCAACCGTGTAATCTGCAGACTTAGGTTGAGTTATATCAATGTGTTGGATGGAGGATTTGGGAAAGTTTTATGGACTCGGAAAAGAAATAAAGAAGTCTGAATAGCGTCAATGATTGCTCGCGGAGTTGCTTAAGAACAAATGAGCCATGAAACAGTTACTCTAGCCAGTAGCCAGAGAGAAAATAACTCAGTAAGAAGACAGTCTGCAACAAAACCAACGAAGATTCTGATACTGTGTAAGGCTTTTTTCAAAACGGAGAAGTCAAAGTTTCAAAGCAGCAGAAAAAAGAAAAAAGTAGGTTCCACCGAGAATTGAACTCGGGTTACCAGATTCAGAGTCTGATGTCCTAACCGCTAGACCATGGAACCATTTTGTGTTCTTAATTTAAATTTTAAATTTATATACGCGTTTGCAAATTTTTCCTTGTTTGGCGATTATTTTGTCATAGTTGAACCATGCCTTATAGCTCGATTAATTCCTATATTTGTGATTGAAAAAACTCAAATAATTATGAATGCTACTATATCTTGTTCATTTATCTCTTTTGTAAATTTTATTATATTATTATGATTTTTAGGAGAATTTAAAATATACTTTTTGATGTTTGTATGGTACGTTAAAAGATGATACTTAAATTAATTGTTTCTAAGCATTTCTTATGTTGATTTTCCATCTATGCTTAGATAACTGCTCTTTAGAATTGTACATGTCTTTTAATCAAGATTCGATGTCTCTTTCCTAAATCTAACTCTGTCCTAATAAACCGATTAAAGAACATGAACAGAGCATGTGTTTTTTATAAGTGTCACACAAAGAAAGAGTTAAATGGTTTATATCTACTTTTTCTATAAATAAAGAAAAATGATAGCTGATCATCCTAACAAAAACTTAGCTACTAGTCTTCAATGTTTTGCTATATATTGTGACAACAAAAACTATATGGATTGATGAAAAGATCTATTGAACAAAAGATTAGATGATTTTGGTGTTAGCCTTTATCTTCATTATCCTCTTTCTTAATGTTCTTCTATGGAGATGGCTCAAGGTCTCAGCAAGTAAAACCCAAAGACTTCCTCCAGGCCCACCAAGATGGCCTATAATAGGTAACCTTCTACAGTTGGGTCCTTTACCTCACCGAGACTTGGCTGCACTATGTAACAAGTATGGGCCATTAGTCTACCTTCGACTCGGAAACGTCGATGCCATCACAACGAATGATCCCGATACCATACGGGAGATTCTGTTGCGACAAGACGATGTTTTCGCATCAAGGCCTAAAACACTCGCTGCGGTCCACCTTGCGTATGGATGCGGGGATGTAGCATTGGCACCAATGGGACCGCATTGGAAAAGAATGAGAAGGATATGTATGGAACATTTACTTACAACCAAAAGACTCGAATCCTTTACGGCTCAACGAGCCGAGGAAGCTCGGTATCTAATACAAGATGTCTTGGCACGGGCCAAAACCGGAAATCCTATTAACCTTAGGGAAGTATTGGGTGCTTTCTCTATGAACAATGTAACTCGAATGCTACTAGGGAAACAGTTTTTTGGACCTGGTTCCGTAGTAGCACCAAAAGAAGCTCAAGAGTTTATGCATATAACTCATAAATTGTTTTGGCTGTTGGGTGTTATTTACTTAGGAGACTACTTGCCGTTTTGGAGATGGTTGGATCCGTTTGGATGCGAGAAAGACATGAGAGACGTTGAGAAGCGTGTCGACAAGTTTCACTCCAAGATTATCGATGAGCATCGAAGAGCAAAACGGGAAAAGGAAGATAACAACAACGTAAACATGGACTTTGTGGACGTTTTATTGTCTTTACCTGGTGAGAATGGTAAAGAACACATGGATGATGTCGAAATCAAGGCTCTGATTCAGGTACTACTTATTACTAATTTAGTACATCTTATCAATAATTAAGACCTTGAATGTTTGTTTGTATATACATTAATTTGCATATGAATTTGTATATATAATCTTCCTTATATTCCTTTTGATGTTTACTAAATTGAATAGGATATGATAGCGGCTGCGACGGATACATCAGCTGTCACAAACGAATGGGCAATGGCTGAAGTAATTAAGCAACCGCGAGTGATGCGCAAAATTCAAGAAGAGCTTGATAATGTGGTAGGAACAAATCGAATGGTCGATGAATCGGATCTAGTCCATTTAAACTATCTACGTTGTGTGGTACGAGAGACCTTCCGAATGCATCCAGCCGGACCGTTCTTGATTCCTCACGAATCTGTCCGATCAACTACCATCAACGGCTACTACATCCCGGCAAAGACTCGTGTGTTTATCAACACCCATGGATTAGGCCGAAACACTAAGATATGGACCGACATAGAAGACTTTAGGCCCGAAAGGCATTGGCCTGTCGATGGTAGCGGTCGGGTCGAGATAAGCCACGGACCGGATTTTAAGATACTACCGTTTAGTGCAGGCAAAAGGAAATGTCCCGGAGCTCCATTAGGTGTGACAATGGTGCTAATGGCTTTGGCTAGGCTCTTTCATTGCTTCGATTGGTCTTCACCGGAAAATATTGACATGGCGGAAGTTTACGGCATGACTATGCCTAAGGCTAAACCGTTGTGGGCTATCGCTAGGCCACGGTTGGCAGCTCATTTGTACTCATAGTACTACATATTACTATCTTTGTTCAAATGATGATTGTAAACATTACATTTCGGTTTAAATAAAGGCCACCTAAAAATTACGGTTATCGAATTCTAAACCAAAACGGTTAAATACCGGTTGAGCATTAACCCTACTTCTTCTGTATAGTTTCTGTTTCGTCTTCTCTTCTGGTGAAGTGAAATGTTTTCAATGATTCGTCACGCCAAGTTTCTCCGGCGATTTCCGACCGTGATTTATCCGACGAAAAGGGCTTTTAGTAGTAAAATTTACGAAGAGAGCGATGCTCTAATACATGAGCTGAATCAGGTCTTCTCACTCTCTGTGTCTGTAACTAGCTTCATCTATTACATCTTGAAATTTCAAGGCTTTATGTTTCAATCTTGTATGAACCTAACTAGATTCAGTCTAATGGATTCAAATTCGTGTTCTCGATGATAGAATCGTGAGGAAACGAAATATTTTTATGCTAAATGCAAAGATCAGTGATCTTGATTTTCGGATTTTTAGAAACAAACCCTTAAAAGTTGGATACTCGTCTCAATTGAATCCTACATCTTCGTTGTTGTGTCAGGAAATGAAGTCAATCTTTGGAGAAGAACCCTGTTCTGATGGATTCTCTGAATTGAAATCCAAAACTGAATCTTTGGAATCTACAAATTTAGAGAATCCTGATCTTAGATCTCAAATTGAGTACCAGAAGTCTACACAATATGAAAAACCTGCAATAGTGCTTAGTGACGTGTCCAAGCTAACTCATGTTGGGGTCTCAGGGGAAGCTCAAATGGTGGATGTATCTTCCAAGGACAATACTAAGAGAACTGCATTGGCTTGTTGTAAAGTGATTCTAGGGAAACGAGTTTTCGATTTGGTATTAGCGAATCAGATGGGGAAAGGAGATGTTCTTGGAGTGGCGAAAATCGCTGGTATTAATGGAGCAAAGCAAACGAGTAGCTTAATACCATTGTGTCATAACATTGCTCTTACGCATGTTCGTGTGGACTTGAGGTTAAACCCTGAAGATTTTAGTGTTGACATTGAAGGAGAAGCTTCTTGCACTGGGAAAACTGGAGTTGAGATGGAAGCTATGACTGCTGTATCGGTTGCTGGCTTGACTGTTTATGATATGTGTAAGGCTGCTTCCAAAGATATTTGTATTACGGATGTGAGACTTGAGCGTAAAACTGGTGGAAAGAGTGGGTATTGGTCTAGAGGCGAGTGAGTGAACACGAAGATGTTTTGTCTCCATACATATGGAGGTCAGGTTAGCTTTCTTTATCTTGGAACGATTGGTTTTGGTCTAAATATGGAAACGTATGAATCTTGACTAGTCGATTAGGCACTGTTAAGAGTTAAGACACTACAGTCAAGTTTTATTAGGTGCTCGAAATCTGTTGCTAGTGATATTTGAGTTTGTGTGTTGTCAAATCCAAAAGTGGAATATCACCTAGTGATGCTAAATCAGCTTTGATCTTCATTTTCAGAGTTGTTTTTTGCATTGGATTCTGAATAGGACACACACAACATTTCTCATGAAACTTGTATAGTGAGATCATCAGTACACAACTAGAAGTATCAGAAAGCATTCTGTGTAAAATACATGTGTATCAGTAAGTATACCACTAGCCAGTAGCCACCACCAAGCAATGCTTGCAATGATGAATGAGCACTTAATATAGATAAAAGCAGAGAAAGTGTTTTGTCTCAGCTGGCTTAGATGTTGAAACCAGACCCTTTTTTTTACTTTCTTTGTTAGTGGCTTTTGCTTTCTTGTCTCTTTTAACAGTTGACTCTTTAATCACTAAGTTTCTTTCTTCCTTTTTGAGATCTCTAGTTCTGATTTTCTACTAATGTCCTAATTCTTCATCAGATTGGAACTTCATTTAAGAGACATGGCTTGCCCGGATCAGTGAACCTACCTGTAAAGTACAGATTTGGTAAGGCCTCTTGATGAATATCAGAATTTCACCTAACTAAACCTTATGAGAATGAAAGGTGTTTTTTGATAGAAATCAATGCTTTCCAACTGTGAAAGGTCATTATTTACTTCTCACACACTTATTCATATAATGTTCACATTCTTTATAGAGTGAGTAAGAGATTGGTTGCAGCATTTAATTGGTGGTCACACATTTCAATATGAGTCTATATTATAATCCTCTTTTTTTTTCTTGTATATTAATTTAAAGAAGAAACGTCATTAGATTCATGCTTACTTAGGATATGTAGTAATGTAGCATATGATGTTAACATGTATATTATGAAAGTTCCAAAACCTGGATGTCATTTTCTAGTTTTTTTTTTTGTGGGCGGAATAAATGAAAAGAGAGGTTGATGATATCAACAATCTAACAAGATCTTGAGTTCTAAAGTTCGTGACGAATTTAATAATAAAATAAAAATATCAACAGATGCACACACAACTACACAAGTTATCAACTTATAATCATAATGCATGCAACGTTTTGGTTCACTATTAAGAAATTATGCTGATTATTCACTCGTCATATTTGTATGGACCTGTGATAACTATTTTCAATTCAATCTTATCTCAAGAGACAAACATGGCGCTGATTGTGGGGTGAAGGAATAATTTGGATTTTGTTTTCTTTTTTTACAATTTCACAATATTATACACCAAACTCAACTCAAATCCAAGCAGGGATGCAATGACTGCATTAACACAAGAATCACTAATTCTAAACAAATTTGAAATCATTAAGAATATAAAATGAATAATTTATTTTTCACAAATAATTAACCTAGTTATTTTCCCTAATTAATTATTACATATGGTTCCCCACACCCACATGATATTTCCATAAGGTTTATTATCCACCGAATCCGTAATGTCGCTTTTGCATTTTCTCCACAAACTTACAATAGTAAGATATTTATTCAGACATTTATTAAAGTTATTAAAATAAATAAAAAAAGAGACAGGTTTGCTTCTTCTCGGATTGTGTTGTTCAAGAAAAACTAAAGTCCAATTATTATTAATACAGAGTCCAGAGTCACCACTCTCACTCTCATTTTCCCGAGAGAGAGAAATACAAAAAAAAAAAAATGGAAGGAGGAAGAAAAGCTTTCCTCTTTTCTCTCTGTTTAATCTTCTTGTCCTCCTCACTTCCTTCATTCTCTTCTCTTCCTGCTTTTCAAACCCTACTCCCCAATTCTCATTCTCTTCCTTCTCCTTCTCCGGTCTCTTTCCGACCCGAATCCGAATCTGAACCCGACCCGGATTTCTTCCTAGGATCCGAATCTGAATCCGGATCCGAGGAGTCCGTTACTCTAAACCTCGACCACATCGATGCATTCTCTTCAATCAAAACACCACAAGAGCTCTTCGCTTCCCGTCTCATTCGAGATTCCAAGCGCGTGAGCTCAATCGCCTCACTCATCAACCGAGTCCCACGAAGAAACACCACTCACGCGCCCCGAACTGGAACTGGATTCAGCAGCTCCATTGTGTCAGGTCTCTCTCAAGGAAGTGGAGAATACTTCACGCGCCTCGGTGTCGGAACTCCGGCGAGATATGTCTACATGGTTCTCGATACGGGGAGTGACATCGTCTGGCTTCAGTGTGCTCCTTGTCGGAGATGTTACTCACAATCCGACCCCATTTTCGACCCGAGAAAATCCAAAACCTACTCCACAATCCCTTGCTCGTCTCCTCTTTGCCGGCGACTAGACTCCGCCGGATGCAACACTCGCCGCCGGACTTGTCTATACCAAGTCTCGTACGGAGATGGTTCCTTCACCGTCGGCGATTTCTCAACGGAAACTTTGACTTTCAGACGAAACAGAGTTAAAGGAGTCGCTGTCGGATGTGGACACGACAACGAAGGTCTCTTTGTCGGAGCAGCCGGTTTATTAGGTCTCGGTAAAGGAAGATTATCATTTCCCGGTCAAACCGGACACCGGTTTAATCAGAAATTCTCTTACTGTTTAGTCGACAGATCAGCTTCTTCGAAACCTTCTTCGGTCGTTTTCGGAAACGCCGCCGTTTCGAGAACGGCTAGATTCACGCCGCTTTTGTCGAATCCGAAGCTCGATACTTTCTATTACGTCGAGCTTTTGGGAATAAGCGTCGGAGGGACACGTGTCTCTGGCGTAACGGCTTCGCTTTTTAAACTAGATCAGATCGGTAACGGTGGAGTCATCATAGATTCGGGGACATCCGTGACCCGGTTGATCCGACCCGCTTACATTGCTATGAGAGATGCGTTCCGGGTCGGAGCCAGGTCTCTGAAACGTACGTCGGATTTCTCTCTGTTTGACACATGTTTTGATCTCTCTGGTATAAACCAAGTTAAAGTCCCGACGGTGGTTTTACATTTCCGTGGAGCTGACGTGTCACTTCCGGCGACTAATTATTTGATTCCGGTGGATACTAACGGTAAATTCTGCTTTGCGTTTGCCGGTACGATGAGTGGCTTATCCATTATCGGGAATATACAGCAACAAGGTTTCCGGGTTGTGTATGATTTGGCGGGTTCTCGGGTCGGGTTTTCGCCTCGAGGATGTGCTTAAAATCTCTTAATCTGGTTTGGTTTGCTCCGGTACGGATAATTGTACTTTTGTTTCGTAGTTTATGTCTTAAGACTTGTGTTCTGTTATTTAAAAAATCGGACAAGTGAATCTTTTAGCGGTGGAGTTTAAATACGTGTTGATAAAAGCTTCACGTGTTGTCGGCTGTATTTTTATCATATCCTACTTTTATGTATTTTTCCATTTTTTAACATCTTGAAGCAAAAAAAAAAAGACAGTGTATGTTTATGATTTTTTCATCTTTTGAATTTAGCCAAATACTTTTTAGTTATCCCTCAAGAATATAACATATGACAGCTGCCAAGAATAGCGAAATTAAGATTATTAAAACAAACTTCAGGGCAGTGTTATTGTATTATACGAGAAATAAATTAATATTTTTGTATGAAATTTAATTTGGTAAAGTACTGTGTACGTATATATGCTGCAGGGCACATGAAAAATCGAGTTTAGTGTTCCTATAATCAGACAAAAACGAAGATCCAGCGCGATGTTTGAGACAGACACTGGGTTCAATCTTTGTTACGACTGTGTTGAGATTCTTACTTTATTTAATTTACTGTCAGATTTTAATTGGTTGCTGAAGATAAATAACTTATGAATCATTTGAGTTTTTTAAGAGTTTTAAAAATTAGTTAGAAACTGATTGATTTACATTAATTAAACAACATTAATGTTTTAAGCATTATGCTCTTAGATTGGTGCTGGATATAGCCTGATATATAGAATTAGTAACGCACAAAAGGCACACTTGCAGTTAATGAATGTTACAAAAGGATAAAGGTTTAATGGATACAACAGCATAACGTTACACATAAATTGAACAAGTCCTTATAAATGAACTTCAGATAGTTTCTAAATCAAGATACATAACCCCAACAATCCAAAACCATGGGAAAAACATCTCCAGCGATTTTCCTCATGATCGTTCTTGTGGTGACCGCAGGAGAGACTACAGAGGCGAAATCATGGTGGAACAAAGTTGGAGATGTAGTCGGAAATGTGGCCGAAAACGTGGTAAAAAATGTGGTCGGAAATTTTAAAACAGTGGAGATGGGATTGTCATTAACAGGAGGATCATGTGTGAGAGAGATTCTATCAGTGAGTACCAATGTGTTTAGTGAATGGTGTATAGCTCGTGATGATCCAAGAGCTCCCATGTATATGCAGATCGAGAAGTTACCAAATGATTTGTCAGTCGAGTCCCTTTTAAAGATGCCTATTGATTATATCAAGAACAATTATCCTAATTTCTGGAAAGTTTGGATCTTTAACCAGAGAACTAAGAAGAGGCCAAGACGTGCACTTCTAAGTTTTTAGGCTTTCGTTTTGATGTTATTCGACTAGGTAACAAACAGTAAAATGAAGTACACAAAATATATACTAATGAATTATTTCTTTGTGTGCTTAATTTGGCCTAAATTATTCATGAGAATAAAATCTTATTGGTCTTCATAATTAAAAATGAAACTGATTTTTGACCAAAATTAAGATTCACTATGGTTTATTTTACGTTTAGGCCTAAACATTTAGAATTTGGCTAAAAGTGGTTTTACTGAGGTTTATTAATACGTGTGGCATTCCGAGATTCAATATTGACCGCGTCTTGACTTTCCCATTGACTCAAACGTAAAAGATATATTTACACTCAACGTTCAGAAATAGAATATATGACCTATTAATTCGTTTCCTCTCACAAATTTGTTTTCTAGGGTTAATTACACTTTTCACCAACAATAAGTAGTAATTAATTCTCTCATAAAACAAAATCTAGAAGTCTATATATATATATATATTTTTTTCAAAATGGAGCTCCGTGAATGTAAAACGCGAGCTCCATTACTCATATTCGTAACCATTACATTATTCTTGTTTCAGCTTTGGACCGTGACCGCCGAAATTAATCAAGGTGAATCTTCCAAAGAAGCATCCGTTAAGTCTCAATCGACAAAAACTAGTCGATTCTTGTCCTCATCAGCGACAGCAGTATCGTTAACCGGAAGACATTTCTCGTTCGGGTTTAGATGGGCAAGAAGAAGACATCATCGTCACAGAATAAACCGAGCAAAAATCGAGTTTCTGTTCGCACACAATCTCATACGCGCGCGCGTGGGAGAACCTCCGTTAAAGTGGGACGGCAGATTAGCAGCATACGCACGCGCCTGGGCTTCTCAGCGCGTGAAAGATTGTAGACTTGTTCACTCCAACGGTCCTTTCGGAGAAAACATCTTTTGGGCTGGACAGAATAATTGGAGGCCCAGAGACGTTGTCAAAGTTTGGGCCGATGAGGATAAATTTTACGACGCGAGTTCTAACACGTGTCAATCGGGTGAGATGTGTGGACATTACACGCAGATCGTGTGGAGAGATACTACGAAACTTGGATGCGCACGTGTGGATTGTGCAAACGGCGGCGTTTATGCGATTTGTGTTTATGACCCACCGGGAAATTACGACGGTGAAAATCCCTTTGGAAGCTATACAGAACCGTTTGGTCATAACCGTGAAGAAGCACCGGCGACGATCTTTCACCCATTTCACGGCATGACTTAAGACGGTGATGGCGGACTCCGATTTTAGTTATTTAATTTTTGTTTCCTCAAAATTCTTTTGTTGTTTGGAATAAACCCTCCGCGAAACGATCATTCTAATAACTGATTTATATAAACAAAATTATAATCTCGACCTTTTCATTGTAAATAAGAAAACGTTAGGATTTGATGTTCCATGTCAAATACCCAAGTAAACATGGAGAGAAAGTAAACAAAAATTATGTCCAAAATTTTCCTATTTTTTTTATTGGCTGAATTTAAATAGAATCCCAGAAAAATAATAATACATCACCTCACATGGTATAAAAAGAATGGTTTGGGTTTTCACTCTGCAACCTTTCCTGTTAAAATCCAGATCCCTGTAGCTTCGTTTTGAGACTATCACAAGCCTCAGCTTCTGATGACTGATAACAAACTAACCTGCGAATATAGGCATCGACAAGTTACTATGCATGCATATACATATGTACCAATGCGACAACCAAAGAGTTTAGAAGCTAACCTGTGTACTGTCTCTAAGAAAAAGCAAAGATCAGAAAGATCTGTGTGAGTATGCATTCATCTACAATGGCTGAATTTTCCATCGAGTTTCAAGCTGCAGACTTTGGAGCCTCGCTCGCTCTGATGACTCTGCTATAACCTATCTTGAACGGTTGAGAATCATACGGCCGGTTAAGCAAACTGATTGGCATTCTCAGTGTCGTCTGCTTTTTGTTTCTCCTTCCTCTCACCAAAATGCTAAAAGTTTTCTCGTCACCTTCAGATTTCCGGTTTCCATTCTCCATTTCATTGCTACCTACTGCAGTCACATGATTAACTTGATCAGCTGTTGCCACATCTTGCTTGCCTCCTTCTTTTTCTTCTTCCACTCCTGAAGTGTCGATATCAGTTGGCAAAATCACAGTTGGCTCTAACACAGTTGCAGCTATTGGCTCGGCGGCGATCATGTGTGGAGGGGGAAACTCAACGGGATGGCATCCGGGCCAAACCGTTCTTGGTACAAATTCCGACATATTGAGCTGCCATGGGAACTGATTGGGATGGAAAGGACCACTGGTTACAGGGTAAGTACTTGTGGGAACTGATTGAGTGTAAGGAGGTGGGTATACAAAGGACATTGGTTGCATCAAGTTCGGAGTTGTGGGGGGTGAAGGGTAAGGAGGAGGAGGACCGTGATGAAGAGTCATGTTCACTGGCCACGATGGACCAACGTTCATGCCTATTGGAGTAGGACGTATAATACTTGGAGGTGGTGATGGGTTGAATGGGGCAGCTGAAGCAGATAGCTTTTTGTTAGGTATTAACAATTCTCGTGGGGCATTGCTTGAGTCTGAAGCAGATACTAACAGGTTTTCCTTCAGTTCATCGGAATCAGAAACTAACTGATCTGTAACTTCTCCCTCTGTGGTGGAATGAATCATATCTGTAACACCATCGTTTATCAGATCAGCTTCACGTACTTGTTCTTCCACCTGAATGCCACCACCAGATTCTTCATTTTCAGTCAACAGGTTCCCTTCGGCTGCTATTTCCGATGATTGTATCTCTACTTTGATCTCTTCTTCGCCTTGAGTTTTATTTGAATCTGTATCTGCAGATATATCGTTGTTTACCTCTTCCTCTGACACTGTAATCATCTCCTCATCCCTTGTAAGCTCCATTGATGTACCATGTTCAGCTTTTTTCTCCACATGACTCTCCTCTTGCTTGTCCAAAACTTCAGCTTGCGGAGCCCAGACTTGATACTTGGCAATGGAACCAGGTGGGGCCAGTGCTACTTCCTTGTAAGATGGAGATTTTCCAAGACTTACAACAGAGTTTTTCGGGTGGAAGGCCTCGCTTTGCACATTAGTAGACTGACCAGAAGACATAGCAGAAGAAGAATCTGTCTTCAATCCCTCTTCTTCCGATGTTTCAGCAGCAGTCTTAGAGCCATCGGAAGGCGGCTGCATTGATTTAACCCGGTATGCCAAGGTTTTAACTATCTTCCTACCAAATTTGGTGCCTTGAGTTGTTAAACTGGCAGAATGATGATCCGCATAGCTTGAATATGGCGCTGTTCGCTTCTTGAGAATGTAGTATTTGGTGTTCTGCTGATTAGCATTCTGGAAAAGAGGATTGTCGATGTCAGCTTCAGCATTCTTCTTCTGATAAGTATATACCTTCCCAATGGATGCTCGTCGTTGCTTCAGCCTGCGACCATATGATCCAGCAGATCTCGGTCTTTGCACCGGTTGCCATCCATCTTCACTTCCATCAGGGTGTTGCGTCTCAGTTGAAACTTCAATAGATGTAATTGGATTACTGTTATCCCTAGTAGTCTCCTTATTGACTGGGAGAGCAGGTGGTTCTTCAACTGGTGCAACAAATGTCTCCTGATTCGCATCTCCTGATATACCTTCTTCTGATCCAGTTGCTTCCGTCTCCTCCTCAGACATTTCCTTTTCCTTTTCTCTAGGAATTTCTGCTACATGTTGAGGAACAATGTTTTGCTTGGATTTTTCCTTTAGCTGCAAACAGGACAGGTCCAACCATATAAACATTTTTATCATTGGTGTGGAGAAATATTAAAGAAATGTAGAAATCATACCTTCATAATGTAGCTCTTCCTCTTTGCTGCCACGCTCTCTTTCCCTTTTGCGTTATGGCTTGGGTTGATATAGTCTAGTAGATCGGATACACTGCAAAACATTATCAACCTAAGGATCTGACAAGGGGAAAAACTTGATTGATGCAATCAAACAAAAAAAAAAAGTTATAAACAACAAATAAGGATATCTCTAAAGAACTTGTTTGACCTTAGGTGGCCTTTGCTGGCTATAGATGCGTCTGGCTTAGGAGTACCATTCCGTGCGGCTTCCTGTTGTTCAAAAGCCTTGGACTCAAAGTATTCTAGCCAAGCAGCCGCATCCTGAAGTATACAATAAGATCATCAGATTTCAAGTACGCATACAATTGCCCTTTAACAGAAAAGAATGCATCCATCTTTTAGAAAGATAACTGATTTCGCTGATGGGATCGCATGGTTATAGTCTTGTAGATACCTGAGTACGCAAATCATCGGGCCCCAGCTTTGCTCTGAGGATTCTTAAGGTTGTTTGCTCATGTTGAACACTTAAATGGTATGCATCCATCAACGAGAGTGCAATTGCTATGGCATGGTAACTTGCAGCAGTCTGTAATTTAATAACAAGCAGCAACACGTTAGAACAAGCAAATCAAATTTCTGACCAAGTGATGTTCCAAAAAGAAAAGAAAGCGACGGGAAAAGAACCTGGATATGGTCTGGACCAAGCAACCTTTGATTGCACTTGAGAGCTTTGTGAAGATACCTCAAGGCAACATGTACATTTCCTAGACCTTCCTCCATCATGGCTACGTTGATGTATGTAGCCGCAGTATTTGGATGAGATGGACCGCACGTGAGATGTAAGAGATACAATGCTCGCTTAACATACCTATTAAAACAGAAGTATCCGAGTTAAATACAAGAAAAAGACCTCAAATATTAATACCAGAAAACCTCACAATTCTTTGGCAACCAAAATTGCAAAACTTACTTGAGAGCCAGCTCTGTGTGCTGAAGCCTATAATAGAAGACAGCAAGATCACCATAACTCTTCATTGTATCTGGGTGATCAAGCCCAAGTTCCCTCTCATTGATATCTAAAGCCTTCTGCTGGTATATTGTAGCCTGTTTTAACAATATCTTTTAGTTTTGCAACTTCATATACAAGAGTTATTATATCCTAACCTAACCAAATTATATAGACCTGGTTAAAGTCACCGGTGTGATATAGAACGACAGCAAGTAAGCTGTAAGCTCCTGCTGTCATTCTGTGATAGGGACCGCAGACTGCCACGAGTTTAGCAAGAGCCTGAGGTAGGAAAAAGGTAATAAATGACGCTGTGCAAAGGAACAAGTAATATGAAGAGCTGAGGGAGTAGAAGAAACTTTTTCAGAGATGTACCTTTGTTCCATATGTGACTGCATCTTCAAGCTTTCCTTTGTCTAAAGCTGTTTTAGATGACTCTAGAAGTTGCCTCCCATCAGCAGATGAACATGCTGCTTGCTGCAGATATTTGGAATAGAATGTTTGATTAAAAATGGCTCACTAACATATTAGAAAGAATACAGATAGGATATTTCCAAGCATATTTGATCTTGTCCATTACCTTATGCACTGGGACCAGACTGACAACATCTGTTTTCCGGAACGGTTCTGAAGAATCCATGTCAAAGTCCCTAGGAATCAACTCAATACCAACCTGATGACAAAAATAAAATTGAAAACCACAATATCAATATTCAATCTAAAATGTGATTAGCAAGTGGTTTATACTAAAGATATCTGGTTAAAACATTGATAAAATTACCTTATGGCATAATCCACGGAGAATAGCAAACTTTCGCAGATCCTTGAAACTGAAGGCATTAAGATCATAATCATATCGTTTCTTCAAGAACTTCTCCAACCACCGGAAGACAAGCGGATGTACATTCCAAGATTTATTTGATCCTGCTACTATATTCTCAGGAATCCCAAGCATCATGTTCAAAGCAATGGCTACTTTTGCAGCTATTTTGTCAGTGTCTGAAGCAACAGCAGAAATAACCGCCTGTAGGATATGCTTGAGGGCCCTAACAATCATCTCATGAACACACAGAGATTGTACGTGTGACAACTTATCTGATAGTTTCACCTGTTGCAACCATAGAAAGGCACGAATGATCAAAATTGGTCATTCATCTTGAGAAGATTCTAAGAACCATGAAATCAAAACTAGTTCAACTTACAACATATCCTAAAGAGCGCATCCGAAGACCTCTTGTGTGCATAAAATCAGTTAGAGTCCGGCCATCGACTGGGGAGAGCTCCAACGAACCAAAATCTGCAACCTGTATAAAAGATAAATACCAAACACATGATCCGTTATTATTATAATTTTGCAAATAAAGGACTCAGACATGAAATTTAGATTCACTTACCAGCTTTGGAATAGCGACTTCTGTATAATACGTCTGTGCCAAGTCGACAAGTTCTTGCAAAGACTGAACACACATATTTTTAGTTAGCACACAATAAGCATATTACCATAAAGCAAAAGCTCAAGTTGTTGAGTCAAAACCTTGTCATAAAGTCCAGTATCTGACTCTTTTAGCCGAGTGAAGGCTGCATCAGACAACAAATTCTTCAAGACAATCACATTTTCTTGAGCATTCTTTTCGGCATCAGATTGTAATGATGCAGTAGTTGCAGCATTGTCAGCCTCTGAAGAAACCGCATCAACCTGAGACTGTGGCGTCTTAGGGCTACTAACATCTGTTTTTTTCTTGCTGCTATTGAGGGACTTGAGCGGCTTCCCAAGCCCTTCTACCTTCAATTCACTCTTAGACTTTTCGGTGGTTTGTTTTTTGTCCTTTTCCGTATTCTTTTGGTCTTGTAAATGCTGTATCCAGCAAGCTCCAAGCTCCCATCTCATGATACTATCCCTGTCTATCTTCTCTTCCTCAAGCTTAACAAGACTTTCTTCCAGCATTTTACTAACAAATTCCCGTGAAGATGTAAGCTCATCATCCTGTTGCTGAGCTGTTTTTTTGTTCTGCTCAGGAGAGGATTTATGGAGAAGGAATCTCAAACTGCAAAGCAACATACCGTAAGTAATAATATAAGCTAAAGACACAGAGGATGAATGTTTATACATTAAGAATTATCACCTGTTGATATTCAGAGCATTGGCACCACCTTCAGGCTGTTCAAGAAGGTCAACAATTTGAGAAGGTGGATTTAGCTCCTCATTCTCCTTTTCTATTTTCACGACAGCAATGTAACCACAATACTTAAGACTTATAGTCCCTAACGTCGCAACATCCTGCAACCATAACCAATTGTAGAACCAAAGTTAAACAATGATTAAGAAAGGAAATGAAACATGAAAAGAATGGAAAGTTCAAGAAAACACATACATGAGCAGCAGTATTTTCATCCGCTGTAAGTCCCTTGAGAAGATTCCTTTCCATCAGCTTCTTCTTGTCCAAACCAGTGGCTTGAATTCCATCAATTTTAGTATCCACTTTACTACTTGCATTTGTAGTATCCTTAGTAACTGTAACACACAAGTCTCCAACTGTCTCGAAATATAGAACTTCAGAGTCTTCCTCAGCCAAGACTGGCTCAGCCATTACTTTCTGAACAGCCTTGATAGCTCTGAAAGTGGCAACGTCGACAAAGAGGTTGTGAAGAAGAAACACTTTTCTGTCTCTAACTTGTCTCTCCTCTGCTGTCTTGCAAGGCATGGATGCAATAAAGGCAAACTCATTGGCCCATGGAACCAAATCGTAGCTCCCATCTCTACCTTGACCACCACCATCCCCTCCCCATCTCTCATCCTCAACAGGAAGAGGTGGAAACGCTGCTGGTGACTGAGCCGCAATAGGCGGGATGAGCCACGTGTTAGCTCTAAATCCATATGGAAGATTCCCAAACTGCACATAAACCAAATGCTCATTAACTAAGCCCAATTCAACATTCACCAAATCCTCATTAAGGTAGAAAAAGAAATATACCTTGTTGCGTTCCGAGAATGCTTTCAGAAGATCACTATAAGCCTAAACATGATAAAACAACAAGATCAACGATCATGTTCAATACGGAATCTACTAACAGAGATATACACAGCCTTACATTATCGAAGGCTCGACTAATTTGTCTAAGCAAATCAACAAGATTGTGACATATGATTCTTTGTTTCCCAACACTGTAAAATCCTTTTCTGCAACCTTCAATATGAACTAGCTTCCCGTTACAAAGCTTCACCTGAGATCAATTCAAAACGCAAATCAATTACGTACTAAATCGAGAGAAACAACAAACTGAGACATAAATAGAAATTATGTGTCATCGACTTACATCAATGGAGAGAAGATGATCTTCCTTCGCTATATCTTCATTTTCTCGCTTCGTCACAAACCGTATATCTACAAAACCCTGATTACCGTAAGTTGGGACAAAATCGATAAAAAGAAGAACACCAAATTTAGGGCTAGAAAGAGCAAATACATTGAAGAGGAGGAGTGAGGTGAGCGAGAGAGAAAAACTCGTAAAAGCTTCCAAGCTTAGGGAAAGAGTGGCTAGTCTCTCCTGCTTCATCAACCACCGTGTCTTTCGACGCCGGAGAAGGCGGAGGAGACGTCGTTTCCGACTGTTTGGTACTCTTTCCACCTCCCTTAACCTGCGCATTCTTCACGGAGTCGGATTTCTCCGGCGACGGACCGAAACAAGTGGTGCAAGCGACGATGTCGAGCAATCGTCTAACGTGCGCCACTGCTGTTCCTTCATTGTAATCCTCTGCAACAACGAAATTACACAGCGTTCACGCAAACTGATGAGCCAAAACGGCATCGTTCCCAAGGCTATTATATAGTAGCGTCAAAACGACGCAGTTTGCGGCAATTTAACGGTATCGTTAAGAAAATTTACCTTCCGTTAACGTCAGAACACACGGTTTAAGCGCCGAAACATCTACTGTGTCTTTTAACTGCGATCCTCTGACCTGTAAAAACAGTTTTTGACCAGTGTGAGTCAGAAATGATTTGACTATTTTACCACAGTCATTACTTATTTTTTTTATAGTTTTTTTTTTGCATTTTACCACTTTCTTTTACTGTAAATAGAAAAAGGAAACTGAATCTGGAAACATATCTAAAAGATTAGGCACAACCCACACTACAAGTATTTTTTTTTCTCAGAAGTACATAACAGTCGTTTTCCTTTACTTTTTTTTTTTTTAGATCCTAAAAGATTCCACAATAAATAAGAACATTTTTGGACCAACCAACATTAATGTGTACCCAACGATAACAGAATAAGAGAACTCGAAATGATTTAGAAAGTTCCATTGCAATATATTACTCACATTGAAAAGGTAATAATCTTATCATGAAAAATTTACATAATCAATTTTTAGTTACCTCATGGGAGAGTGAATAATTAGTGAGGTGGCAAGTGTCGAAGTTTACTGATAAAAGTCGGCGAACATCTATGATCCTGTCTGTTGATATACCCTGCTTCAGACATACACATATTTCTCAAATCAAATTTGATCATATTTTTTCTTTCAAATAAACATGTGGAACCTATGACTAAATTACAGCTTATAATAATATGACAAATATCACTTCTTCTTTATTTGTCAACAGTTTTTTTTTTCAATGTATAGAAATGTTACTTTTTTGTTAGCATATTACAATATCATTACATAGAATGGAACATAATGAGAAATAAATACATTAGAGGAACCAGATAAAATACAGATAGATATTTTTCGTATATAAATGTTTTTTAATTAAAATTATATAGATGTTTCACTGTCTATATAACGTCTACGCAATTTTTATTGACCAACAAAAATAAGAGAGATAATTGAATTATTGAATCATCGAATTTTTGTGTTACAAACTGATTTGTATTTATATACACGTTCAAATAATGATTTTTTTTTTTTTTTTAAAGATTTTCTTAGTCAAGTTTGAAAATGATTTTTCTGGTTTTTATTAAAATCCAAAAAACAAAAAAAAAACATAAGTATAACCATCAATTTTCATGGTAACGTGTATCCTCAATTTCTCACCTTATCTCAAGAAGAAAACTCCAAAACATACAAAATTAAAATAATATACAAAAACAAATTGAAGTATGCACATTGGGAATACATATGTACCAATGCAATAGAAATGAGTTAAATCCAAAGTAATTACAAAAGAGCTTATAACAAATTCCACAGAGAATTCGCAACCAAAAAGAAAATTAAATAAAAACAGTTGGTAACACGCAAGAAATATGAAAATGGGAAAATACAGAAACATACCTTTAAAAGAGCTTCCGTCTCATCCGGAAGGTTTACAATGACATCCACGATTACCGGAAGAACTGCAAATAAGCCGTAATATCAAATTTTTAAAATATTGAACTCTCTCTCAAACAAAGTAACTGAACAAATCATAAAGACACAAGATTTTGTTTACCTTTCTCTTCTTTCTTCTTCTTCTCTCCCTTTGTCTTTCCACGGTTGTTCTTCGGAGCCATTTCCTAAGTTTATTTTTTGTCTTTTTTTATTGAAATAAAAACAGCTGATGAAAACATAATTTTCCATTAATTCGTTAACCAAAATAATCCCATTGCCACAACAAATGTACAATTATATATAACTCCATCACCACATAAACTTCATGAAGAACCAATACTTCTTTACAATAACATAAACAGAAAAGATATTCAAATTTGGATAATTACCGAGTGAGGAGCTTGGTTTCTTGGTTAATATGAAATTCAAGAAACAGAGGATATCACTGGTAATAAGAACAATGATAAGAGTAATAATGAAATAAAAAAACAGAGAGAGTTTAGTGGTTCGAAGCTTTTGATGAAGAGAATGGTGCGAGAAGAGAGTGTGATAAGGAAGGAAGGGCGGAGATTCAATAGTCAGATGGCTAGAATGGCTTTTTATGGACGTTCGTGGCATTTCTCTTGTAGTTATCTTCTCTTTCCATGGGTGTTTTCGTCTTTTTCTCCCCATTGTAATTTGCTTATTTGGGAAAGATCTCTTACCTTTTAGGGCCTTTAAGCCGTTAATGGGCCTGACCAACATTGTCTTTATTTCTATCACTACTTTTTTTGGATTATTCTATTTGTTCCTCCATGCATCATATACTCACACAGAACCGGTACATTTCCTCCTGCACTCCAAGTAGTTAGATCCAGTTTGGTGTAAGAATTAAAGTAGTCCCAATTTGTAGATTTCTGGACAAGTATTTTTTAACACTAGAAGTCAAAATATTAAGCAAACTCTAGCTTGTTTAGTGATTATAACATTTTTATCATGTGGGTTTGTTCTCACATCTCTTTGCAAGTTTGCTACCTACACATTCTGATGGTAACATATCAGAGTCTCGATGAAGTAGAGAAAATATGTTCATTCACAACGAATAAGCCAAAAAGTCTGTTTGAGGAATTTACAAAATTAGAGGACCAATTAAAAGGGTCTTATAAATCAAGTTGGTAGGTCTGTATAAATGTATACGGTTCACCAACACTTGTGGTGCAAACTCTTTTTTTCAATACTAATACGAATTATTGNCAATTGAAATTTTGAATGCCAATTTTTTTTTTTTTTTTTTTTTTTTTGCAACTGAATGCCAGTTTTATACTTTTATATAGTTAATAATTTATTTGATTTAGAACCCAAATTTAAAATTAATATATAACAAATCTCGAAATTATTAAATAAATAGATATATGCGTCATGTGCTAACATATACCATAATAAGAAAAAGTTATAAAAATGGAAAAACGATGAAATTTTCATACGAAAGTTTAATTTATTAAATGTTAGCCGATCGTTGAATTTGTTAACATTTATTAATTATCTATATTGGATTGTACTCCAGTAATATTTGAATGAATAATACATTCATGGATTGAATTATGAGTAAATTAAAAAACAATAATTCAGTTTTGAATGCTACTTCTTTATAAATATTACTAAGAAAAATCCAGGGACGACTAAAAGGAAGGCCTATTCACCAGATAAGTTCAAAACTTTTATGTGAGGAAAATATGATGAAAATACAATAATTAAAAAAATCATTAATAGAAAATAGAGGATTTTTTTAATTTTCCTATGTGAGAAGAAAGAACAGAGGCTAATTTGTCGTCCAGTAACATTGTTGGCAATGTGCAGGTCACAAGTGGAAAGAAGAAACAAGAACCGGGGACCATTGGGTCCACGTAAAATGGGAGCTCCAACGATTCACAACCGCTCGAGTTCTTAATCTGACGGCTCAAGATGGACCACGTAAAGCTGGCTCCTCCCGTTATCCTAATCCAGACATAACCAAACAACGAGTACTAGATGGCCAATTTGTAGTCCTATTCGTATTTATCTTTCCACTTTTTATAAATTTTTTGTGAATATATCATTCGTTAGATAATTTAATGTTTGATAGATACTATGTAATGATATTAAGGAAAGGACCATAATCTGTTTCACCTTAAATATGAACTTATATACAAAAATATCAAAGCAAAGACAGCAAAGCGAACAAAAAAACTGACGGTGCGAAATAAACGGATACTCGTTGGGAATTCATTAATTTTTGGAACCTACTAAGTACTAGAGAGATAGTTTGAGCTACACATATGAGAAATCATACATATTGTACTTCATTGTTGTGTTACAATATAACTTTTTGCTATTTATTTATCATTTAAATTGGAGAACACATTGAAAAAACAAAAAAAAAAACATCTAAATTGGAAAATTTTGGTTTTTGCCTTTGTTTTTTTTCCTGTGTGTGATTTTATCTCATCTGGATTGATTTTATAATTTTTAAAATATTAAGACCACAAAAAAACTGGAGAGCATATATAAATGCATAACTCTGGAATGGAAAAACGACCTCCAATTTTAAGCGAGAGAAACCAAGCTAGCTTAGCTTCGATTATACATTTTGTCAACAATATTCTTTTACAAATCAATACATAACTTTTTACATTGCACACCTTTATTCCAGAAACAATATTTTTTGGGGTGCAAAAAACTCTGATGAATATATTACATACACATATACATACGAGTATAGAAAATGTTAGGTGACATATATGTCTAAGGGTCACTTGTATGATCAACGGTAAAATCAGGCTCGGTGGGTTTCTGAGGGAGCAAAGGAAGAGTGTACCGAGGAGGAGGTAGCTTTGAGATACTGTGCTTTAGGTTTGAGGCGAAACGCGACGCGTAAATAGTGGCTCCAAGACTCAAGGACGAAGACGCGGCTTCAGCATCGCGTTCTTGACTAGCGAGTGTGTCGCGGAGACGGTCTTCTTGGAGGACCAATGACTTGGCTAATTTCCTCCGACAGTGTCTCCGCCACGCCGCTTGTATAAATGATGCACCCCATGTTCTCCATTGCACCGAATAAAACCTGAAAGTATGTTGGAGTTGCTTGCTATGAAGGCGTCTGAATTGGGAAGCAACAGATTTGAGATCCTCTGCTGCAAGAGCAAAGGCTTCGACTTCGGTGAGAGCTTGAACTGTTCTCGTTGAGATAGGGAAATGCGACGAAGATTGAGGATCTAATGCCCAAGTTAGAAGATCCTCTCCACAGAAATCACTTGCCTTGAGGTATACGGCATTGAAGAAGCCAGTTCTTCCTCCATTAGTGGTGGCACTCATAAGCTTTCCTCTCATTACAAACAGCATTTCACCAACAGGATCTCCTTCACGGATCACGTAGCTGTTCTCTGTGTAGAGAACTGGTTTTAGCCTATCGCAAACAGCATCTAGTAATTGCTCATCCATTATCTCAAACATAGGCACCTACCCAAAACATATCATACAAGCAATAAGATTCTTGGTTTCAGTTGGTAGTAATGCAATAAGAAGTTTGTTACTTACTTTCTTGAGAAGTTCAAGGCAAAGATGGCGTTTAATGTCTCTTCTGAGGTCTTTAGGGAGGTTACGAAGAAGGGTCTCTTCTTCTACTCCTCTTGTCTCTTGCCATCTATATTGTTCATATCTTCTTATACGTTTCCTTAGGTCTTCAGGTAACATCCTATGAGCCATCCATTGCTCTGCATCTC
Source organism: Odontarrhena argentea (assembly GCA_900406245.1). Taxonomy (NCBI): domain Eukaryota; kingdom Viridiplantae; phylum Streptophyta; class Magnoliopsida; order Brassicales; family Brassicaceae; genus Odontarrhena; species Odontarrhena argentea. Next base: position 15,679 of record OVAF01000322.1, on the reverse strand, counting down.
TCTTTCTCACCCTCATTTCCTCTTCTCGAACCGTTGTTGATTCTAAGTATTTCTGCAACACCAAACAGAAATTACATGAGTTTCCTGAATTACTTGTGCCTGCTATTAAACCAGCCAAGTAAATGAATAGATTCTTTGAGATTACCTGCATGTTACCGATAAGTAGCGCAAATAAGACTAGTCCAGAAATACAAATTGATACGGCAAAAATGATTTCTCCGACGAATTTGCTTGTTTTTAGATTTTGTCCCAAGGCACTGCAACAGAAGACCAAAAAAAAAACTGGTTATAACTAAATACTAGAGTTGAGACAGGATTGTTCTAAATCAAAGAGCTTAACAATTTGGCTAGTGTAACACCAAAGTATTTAAGAATAGTTTCGCGAGTTTTCAGACCTTAGATTTCGCAGACCCCACCAGAAGCAGTAGAAAAATTTCTCCCAGAAATCATGTGATTCAACTATCCCACTCTGTAGAGCATCAATGAAGATGCCAAAGTTGAACACCGTTGAGTTTTTGATATCATCAGGGTCAAGAAATGGGCAAGATGTGGTCAGGAAATGGTTATTAAAGTCATGATTGTCTTCACAGTACAAATATCTAGGATTACAATCGTCTTTTCTCTTCGCGCATGCCTCTTGCCAGCACCTGTCTTCTCGTTCCACTGAGATTAAGTACCATAAAGCTCCAAACACCTGAACAAGGAAATCTAACTTATAACTTGAAGAAACTTTGAAATGCCTTTACATCGATCAAGATCCAGAACTTACATGACTGGCTAACATATAGAGAGAGAGATTCCAAGCGGCTCCAGCCCATGCTGTTTCAGTAACAATACCAGCAGTTCTCGTCACTTCAGAATACAGGGGATACATACGAATAACCCGAGGAAAATATTGAGCGATTACAACAGATTTAAGGTAGTCCTTTGTGAGCAAGGAGACTGGCTTGTTGACGTAAGGAATCACAGCTACTACAACCTGCAACATATGAAACCAGAGGATCACACCATATTAAAAAACCATTATTATACAATAACATTTTGAAGAAGCAATCGAGTAAAGTAACCATTACCTGTGGTAGAGGAAGTATAGAAAGTACATCAATGAGGAAGTACGACGAGAGATACTTTAAAGCTATTGATTTAGCATCATCCACCAATTCACCCCTTCCAAAAACCCGAGAAGAAGGCGCAATATAAGCTGTCCTGAACTGAAACACAATGTGAACTATGTAGAAGGCATCGATAAGTGTACGAAGCAAACTCGCTGCTATCTCCAACTCTTTATCCAAAGTAAGACAGTGCCTCGCACCATCAACAACGGGTATGTAGAAAAACAACGGATCAATGGCCAAAGCAAGCACACAAGCAAACAGAAAGATTTTGTTCCAGTTCTGTAGAAACAAACCCTGTGGGTTTATAATGTTCTTCTTAGTATCACTAGATTTTTCCTTTTGAACTTTCTTCTGATCATGATCCTTATGTGAACGGAAACCTAATGGTTTCTTCAATGTTTTGATTCCTTTCCTTACATTCTTCAAAACTCTATCCAAAGACGGATTGGTTTTTCTTTCGTAACCATACTCAATGGACAGTGTTGATTTGTCTGCATCTTTGAACCTAAACAAAAATCATCAAGAAAACATTAATCAGAGGATCTTTTTAATATAACTGTGGAAGCAATTGATGAAATTTACCAACCTTACACGATTATCATGGGTAAATGCCATTAGATTAGCCAAAAAGCCTTGGATATATATTTTCAACTGATCTTTCCCTTACAGTGTGACGAATCCTAAATTATACATAAAGAAGAAAAAATCAAAACATATGAAATTTTCTTCATGATTACGTACAACAACAATTCCCAAAATCAATTAAAAAAATGCAAAGTGTAGACTTTACAGGTTAATTTGAACCTAGAACCAGTCAATTTATACCTAACCTAATTACCAAATCCTTTAATTCTTACTAATTCGAAGATAATAAGGCTAATTTTTAAATAAAAAAAAAATCAAACCCCACGAGAATATCTAATCTAATTAGGATTCTGAGAAACAGAGCAAAATCAAAAATAAAACGTAAATCGGAATTAAAAAAAAAAAATCCAAAACTTACTTGGAACAACGAAGTAACTGAGGGCGAGAGAGAGAGAGTCAAATTCCTCCGATGAACTGAAATCGGAAGTTATTAGCCGTCGGTATATTCTTCTTCTTCTTCAAGCTCTCTCTAGTCGAGACTAGTCTCGTCTCTGAGATGAAAGACCCATGGCGGTTACTTGTACTTTCTTGGAAAAGGAGAGGAATTGTACGACAAATGAGAGGGAAATGGAATATATTCGCAATTAAATAGTTCAAAGTCCTTGTTCTACTGAAATTATCAAAACAAACGTATCATTCGAACTAAAGGACTTGGTCAAAAGTCAGCAGAAGCAAATAAGCAAGTCACCAGGCCCATCATCATTAATGGGCCAAAACTTTAGCAAACCGCCTCGTCTCTCTTATATTCTCCCTATTTTCTCTGATTGATTTCACAGTCACAAATCGAAACACAGCGAACGTCGTCGTCGTTCTTCTTCCCGGCGACGATCTCGAAGGATTTTTCAGGTAATTTGTTCTTCCTCCTAATTTTTGTTTGTTCACTCTCCTTTCGAGCTTTTCTCTCTATTTTCATAACTCAGGATGGGTAGATTTATGTAGTGGATAAGCTAGGGTTTCTTCAGTGTGTAGTAGCACTGGTTAATCGAATTATCTCCATAAATTATTTATCTTCATTCTTGACAAAGAATTTGGTTAATCAGGTTTCTATTGCGTTGTTTGTTACTAGCTAATGAGATTCGAATCTCGAGTAAAATTGATGAATTTGTTTGAATCTGCGAGAGCAAACTTGCAATTGACATAGTACTAAACGTGATGATTATCGCTGGCATTATGCAGGCGAAGCTAAGCAGAAAATCTCAAGTTGGTGATTGTGTGCTTATAAATCTTAGAGCAATGTCGGATTCTGGCGAACCTAAAACGTCTCAGCAAGAAGAATCTCAACCTACTGAGCAAGAATCTCAGCCTCAACAAGGTAACATATAACTTCTTCTCTTTATCATTGTTGTTTGATTGAGATTTTGGAAATTGGAGATACTTAGCCAAAATTTTTATCGTTGTTCTGTTTGCAGTTTGCACTTTTTTCAAGAAGCCAACAAAAGCTAAAAACATTAGGAAAAGAACGGTTGACGCAGATGAAGAAGACGGAGATTCCAAAAGTGAAGGCTCTATATTACAAAATCTAAAGAAAGTTGCTAAACCCGATGGCAAGTTATTTTTTTCCTCTGGGCCATCGAAGAGCTCTGCAACTACGAATGAAGCTCCTGAGAAACCCATGTTTCACTACGATTCATCCAAGGAAATCCAGGTTCAGAACGACAGTAGGGCGACTGCAACTCTAGAGACCGAAACCGACTTCAATCAAGATGCCCGAGCCATCCGTGAGAAAGTTCTTAAACGATCAGAGGAAGCACTGAAAGGAAATAAAAAGAAGCCAACGGATGAGAAGCTGTACACTGGAATTCATGGATATACAGATCATAAAGCTGGGTTTAGGCGAGAACAATCAATCTCGAGTGAGAAAGCTGGAGGTTCACATGGGCCATTAAGAGCTTCTGCTCATATCAGAGTCTCAGCTAGATTCGATTACCAACCAGATATTTGCAAGGATTACAAAGAAACTGGATATTGTGGATATGGAGATTCTTGTAAGTTCTTGCATGACCGTGGTGATTACAAACCGGGATGGCAGATAGAGAAAGAATGGGAAGAAGCAGAGAAAATCAGGAAGAGAAATAAAGCTATGGGAGTTGAGGATGAAGATGATGAGGAGGAGAACAGCGACGAAGACGAAGATGCACTGCCCTTTGCTTGCTTCATTTGCAGAGAGTCATTTGTTGATCCGGTCGTAACCAAATGCAAACATTACTTCTGTGAGCATTGTGCTTTGAAGGTATGATGAGTTAAGTTACAGTTATGATTTTGTATTTGGTTTATGAAAAACTTTGTGAAACTAACAGTTTGTTTGTGTGATTGATGCAGCATCATTCGAAGAACAAGAAGTGCTTTGTGTGTAACCAACCAACTCTGGGGATTTTCAATACAGCACAAGAGATCAAGAAGAGGATGGCTGAAGAACGTAGTAAAGCCGAAGGATTGTGAAGTTGTCCACAAGCCAAAAATTTCTCTTGCTTTGAGTCTACAAATTTTTCATCGTTTATAATTTGAGGAAGCTTTTTGTTTGTTGTACTCATAGGCTTATTAGTGATGCTCTTAAAAGGTTGGGCCTTTTGGCCCATTTAGCAGTAACTGAGTTTCTTTCCTTTTTTGTGTGTTCTTTAGATCAGGAGTTCAGGACCATTGTGCCTGATCATTGTTGTTTCGTATAAAAATCATTTAACAAAAATAAAAAACTTATAATCTAAACAAACACTTGAAATTGAAGACTTTAGAATTGAATTAGAATATCAATTTCGTCCTTGGACATTTTTTCCTTTCTGCATCATCAGTATTCAGTAATATTGATTTTACAATATTTTGTATTTTCTTTTCTTAATAGATTGTCTTTTTACCTTTTTTTTTTGGCCATCTTAACTTCATATATACCATATAAAACACAAGTTGTGGTTACAGACCGGGGAATTACACAAAAAAATCAACCCAGGAATAAAATCAATAAGACCAAACCACAAAAGCTATACAAACCATAGATTGTCTTTTTACTATGCTCTGTTTTTAACGTGTTTTCGAATATCGTACAAATTCGAGAATTAATTGGTCAGCAAAAAAGTAATAGAAGATTTCCCACGTGTCGAGATCACAAGATATGCCATTAATAAGTGAACATGAAATTGCAAGATACTAAACCAATAAGGAGAAGACACGTAGACTAATGTCTTATAATTTGACCATATTTAGTTGCAATGTCGCTGTTACCCAAAAAGACTCGTCGTTTTTATCATGTGGCCGTTGGTATTTATGTGAAAGTTTCTCTTCTTCTTTTTATGCGTAACTTTGCATGCCTTAAGGCCAAACCAAAAGTGATCTTATCTGATAAGGTTACTATAATTATCAACATGCAACTACCGATAATTTAAGTATTATAACTCATCACCTTAACCATTAAAATATATGTATTGCAAGCATGAATAATATCAAATTGAGCAACAATTATTTGTGTTGGTTAAAATGGTTACAAGATCAAAAGATTAGTTTGTTTAAGTTTGTTTAAAAACCTTAAACTCTATAATTTATATGTTAGGAGATAAGGTAATGATTTGAGTAGAGTAATGTAAGCGTGATTATGTTCTTTTGTTTTAATTTAAAGCAAAGATGAGTCTTTTGAGAAAAGAAACTCACTAATCACAATATTTTATTAATGCATTCTATTTTTCATACCAAAAAAAAAAAAAAAATTTAATTAATGCATGAATCACTGGTTAGAAAGCGTAATTAGCGTTGTTGACTTTTTAAACCAATAAATTTATCGTTGTTGACTTCTTGGTTTCTTACGATATAGGTTATGTATTTTTGTTTGGTACTATTCTTTTATTTATGTTAAAATAAATCGTGTGAAAGAGATGATCCCTCGAGTCCACGAGAGGCGACTACATAGGCCACGTTCTTTGGTGCTTAAAATCTGTGTGGAAAGTTTATTGGAAACTTACCTTTATCAGTGTGATATACTTTTACAGGTAAGATTTGTTTTTTTCCATGGTACAGAGATATATGGGACCGATACATGAAAAATCGTCCATCAAAAACTTTTACTTTGATATATATTTGAAGACCAATTAGAATATAACTCAGCATATTCTTCATCTAGCAAAACCAAACAATTGACATACTCCTCGATCTCAATATTTTCTTTCGTTATCACACGACCAAATCCATCAATATCCGATTCTCATTAATTTTTTCGGTATATCATAACAGTATAATGTATTTTAATAACAATCATGTATATATCAAAGCAATTATATCACATTAAGTAGTGGACTTTGATCTAGTGAAAAAATATTTAAAATCATGAGTTTAAATATATCCGAGATAGTGATTCGGAGGTTAAGTGTGGTATCATCGACGAATAACTCCGAATATCGTGGGAGATTATGAACCAACAAATTTGAAATTTTTAGCATTTATAAAATAAAGCTTAGAAAATAAATATTTATTGATAATTTTATAGAATATTAGGGTAGTATAACTTATGTAGATTAGTCATTAGTAGTTTTTGACCAAAACAAAAAGTCATTAGTAGTTATAAAACAAACAAAATGCATAAGGAAATGATGGTTTATTAACAAAATATCTATAAAGCAGGAAACAATCTTACCTCATCAAGCAAAGAAATATTGCTAAGCATATGTTTTGTTTTGTTCGGGATTAGGTTTGAATAATAAGTCTTTTGTTGTTTTGTTACATTAAAAAAAAGCAAAACAACTTTTCATTTTGCAAAAATGTGTGAAGGAAAGAAAAAGAGTTAAAGGCACATCATATAAAAAAGCCATATATGTCGGTGTGCTTCATTTGCTTATTGGAAGATCGAAACAATATAATATAATTAATTTTGCATACCAATGCTTTTTTTGTTTTCATAACTTTTCTTCTTCTTTATTTATCCACTCCCTTCACAGATTCCTTCCGAAAGAGAGAAGACCGCAGAAAACGAGAGAGAGAATCTGTTCGGAGATATGGACGGCGACGGAGACGGAGGAGTAACGGCGATCTACGGTGGACTCGAGACGATGCAGTATGTTCGGAATCATCATCAACATCACTGCCGAGACAATCAGTGTACCTCTGCTCTTGTCAAGCACATCAAAGCTCCTGTTCATCTCGTACGCTTCTCTATTTCTTTGATTGATTCGTTAATTTCAGTTTTGTTTTGTTAGATTTTGAGTCAAAGTTAGGGTTTAGTGAAATCTCTGTTTAAAGATTGTGAATTTGGGGATTTTTTGGATTAGGTTTGGTCACTGGTGCGTAGATTTGATCAGCCGCAGAAGTATAAACCATTTGTGAGTAGATGTACAGTGATTGGTGATCCTGAAATCGGAAGTTTAAGAGAAGTGAATGTTAAATCTGGTCTTCCTGCAACTACTAGTACTGAGAGATTAGAGCTTCTTGATGATGAAGAACATATCCTCGGTATCAAAATCATCGGTGGTGATCACAGACTCAAGGTATTATCAATCTCATACACAGATGTTACTTAGATTAGATAGTGTTTAGACTTTAGGGAATGAGGAATTTGAAATGTGTGTAATTATTTTTACGCAGAATTACGCTTCGATTGTGACGGTTCATCCGGAGATTATCGAGGGAAGAGCCGGAACAATGGTGATCGAGTCGTTTGTAGTTGATGTTCCTGAAGGGAACACAAAGGATGAGACTTGTTACTTTGTTGAAGCACTCATAAGGTGTAATCTCAAGTCACTAGCTGATGTTTCTGAAAGGTTGGCTTCTCAGGACTTGACCAATCTCACAACATGAAGGGATCAGTGAAGTAGTGGTATCCATCTTCAAAGTGTGTGTGATCCGCAGATTCTTCAGAGATTCTTTAGGTTTGGGTCTTTTTTTAATATGAATATATAAGTTTAGAGAGTTCTAAATGTTATTATTATGTGTTACCTTTTCAGATGATGTCTTTTTTACAATGGTGGAGTTTTTTGATGTAAGATGATGATTTCTGGTGGTTGATTAGGACCTTTTCTCGTCTTTGTATATAATTTTGTAAAAAAGAAAAAAACAATGTAAATGTGAATGGTTAAGTGTTTATATATGATGATAAGTTTTATTTACGAGGGTGAGGTTTCTGAATGTTTTGAGAATTGAAGGAATCTGCAGAAGAAAAATGAGAAACTAGGAATCAATCTTTTGTTGTTAACTATCAAGTTTGCTAGGAAAGGGAATATCGAGTGATCGTTCTTAGGTCTTGAATAACACATGACCTTCGTTTCTATTTGCCTTTTGTAACCCGAGATTGTACAGTTGGTCATTACAATACAAAACAAAAAAAAAGAAGAATCCTTTAGCAGAGTTTGATTTACCGCATTACCAAAGATTGCAAGTTTACCATTTGAGAGGAGGGAGACAGAATTTGAATTGAGTTTAAACGGTAAAATCCAACGAAAAGGTAGGGGTAAAAAGGGAAAAACATGAACCATATTGACTAAACGCTGTCGTTTTGTCATAACGGCTAAAAAAGCAAACCCTCTAAACGAATAGGAAGTTTAGATAACATAAAAAACAATTTCTTTCGAGTCTCTGACCATTTGTGAGAGAACAAGAGATCGATTTTGAAAAAAATTGGAAAAAGAGGTGCAGCGGGAAAACCAAAAACCCACTCGCCTTTCATCTCCCGATTATCTCTCTCGTCAGGTTTGTTTTCTTCTTTAATCGAACTTCTCTTTCGCATTCACAGATTTCCTCTAACTCTCAGGTTTGTTTAGGGCTTGCTGTAATCAATGGCGAGAACCAAGCATTTCGCGTCACGAACTCGGAATCGAACTGGTAATTTTCTAAAGAGACCTACAAATTTATCTATATTTTCAATTGGGGTTTTAGGATTTGTAACCCTAGATTTCAATTTTGTAGGTGCCAGTGCAGGTCCGAGTACGGTACGTTCATCTTTCTCCGATTTAGGGTTTTTGAGTTTTAGAACGTATTGTGATGGTTTGATTGATTTTGTTCATCGAATTGAAAAAAATTGTAGAACCAGACGACTGGTGAAGGTGGAGATGATGCTGAACAACGTGAGTGTTTTTATCATTGGGGTCTTTTAACGATTTTGTGAGATTATAAACATTAAGAATTGAAATTGTGTGTTTGTGACATTGTAGCAACTCCTACTACTACACCAGCTTCTGCTAGAAAAGTATGATTAATCCACATTGTTTATAAATAGTTTTGAAATGGGATTTTGGTNTTGGGGTTTTTTTTTTTTTTTTTTTTTTTTTTTTTTTTTTTTGTGAAGAATAATAGAGGGGGAGCTAGGATGCAGGTTAAGCAACGAAGTAAGTTCTTATGAAGATGTTATGATAATCATTCAGAATGCAGAAACTTCTGCTGTATAATTCTTTAATCTTGGTGTCTTACTTCTTCTAGGTGCTACGGTAAAGAAGCCGCATCGGTACAGGCCAGGAACTGTTGCTCTGAGAGAGATTCGCCATTACCAGAAGACTACAAAGCTTCTGATTCCTGCTGCTAGTTTCGCAAGAGAAGTAAGTGTCTCTGCTTCTCTCATTCCTTTGCTTTCCAGCTTTAATTAGAAGCATAGCACACTCCACTATCAGAGAAGCGTGATTTTAATGAGGATTTCACATTGAATGTAATTTTTGGTCCTCCTTCTTGATTTAACATGATTACTAACTGAGCATCAATGCATTGATCATAATTTGGGTAGTTGTTTCTTTTCTTTGATATGATTACTGACTGATCATCAATGCGTTGAACATACTGATATAGCAATGCGACTCAAATTCCAAGCAATCAATCAGCATTATAACTTATCCAGCTTTAATGACCAGCATAGCAGACCATACCAACAAAGAAGCAAGATTCTTGTTGTTTAATGTGGCCAGTCTTAGGATTTGCATCAGCATGTGCACATACACAATATTGCAATGAACTTGGTTATTTAGAGTTCTTTTATTTTATACTATCTGGACACTGACCAGTGTACAAAATGATATGATCCAGAGCAATTATGAGCTGACCAACTCTCCATTTAAAGAGATCTAATTCTAATTTGTCTTTGAGGTTATTTGATCATAGTTGCAGAACCATATGATTCCATTAACTACAAAATAGCTTATCTGCTTTGGCTATCTGTTCAATGACTTTGGTCAATAATATATATCCTAAGACTCTTTTGATTCCCAGATTATGCTGAAACTGAATGGACAGTGACTATTGGAAATGGTGATTTTTTTGCTTTCTAATCAAACTAATGTACATTGTTGTACCAGGTGAGAAGTATAACCCATGATGTAGCCCCTCGGGAGATTAATCGCTGGACAGCTGAAGCTCTTGTGGCTCTTCAAGAGGTACCAATCCTTCAACCATTTCTTGATATGAATTTTGGAATGCAGAAACAGAGAAAGTCACATACATTACACTCAGTGTCACTGTCCCTTGATGGCTAATCTAATTGCGATTTTTTTGGACAGGCTGCAGAAGATTACATGATTGCTTTATTCTCAAGTTCAATGCTCTGTGCTTACCATGCAAACCGTGTTACTCTAAGTAAGTACTGGAAAAGAGGACATTATTTGACTGCATTTTAGTAATCACACACACATACTTATGCATCCCTTGCTCTGCCATATCTATTTGTGTTTTTTACCAGTGAGAAAAGACTTTCAGCTTGCACGCCGGCTCGGAGGAATAGGCAGACCATGGTGATGGTAACCCTCCAACTCAGTCAGGATCAATGTGGTAACTACAAATTTGTCTTAAGTGATATATGCAGTCCTTATGTCTTGTAATGCTTGTGTCCTTTTTAGATGTACCCAAAACCTTTCCTTTGAAATGTAACTGAAACTAGTCGAATTTGATTCTGTTCATTATCTAGGTTGTAAAACTTCTTTCTCTATATTCGTTTCTTGTTTGCTTTTCCCTGGATTTGATTGTAGAATTCACTTGGCAAGAATGCTTTTGAACTTCCTATAGTTCATAGCCCTGGTCTTAATTAGTAGCCAAGTGGTTGTGATTGAAAGAAGAAATAAAGTTAAGGAAGATTTGAGGGTATAAGTGTTGTAGAGGGGGATTAACATAAATTTATTTATCAGACTAATGGATTCCCAAATTCAGCTTTTCGAGGCATATTAGAAAGTTTTGAGATATACTTAGCACTTCAAATATTATAATTTATATTCTAAATTTTGGTCCGAGTATTCGCATAAACCATTTGTGATTTCATAATGTTGTCATAAAAAAGTAAATCATTTATAAATTCATCCCCATCCGACGTTGCTAATGTCGACCAAATCAACTTTTAAAAGCTCAAATTATAGAATTTCGTAATATTAATTTTCATTGTCAACTCTTGTATATCTTTCAACCTTTAGACCATGTCCAATGGACATTTTTTGAGTGTCTTATCTAATTTTTTATATTATAAACTTAAGACATTTTGATGAAAGAGAATGAAAAGAGGTCTTAAATAGACACTTAAAACCCTTCTTATAACACAAGTCTTAAATATGTCATTTTATTATTGGCTACAATTCTTTTATAATTTAATCTTTATATTTTATTTAAATCTTAAGACAGTTCCTTTGATCTTAAATCATTTTTTTTATATACGTAATCTGCGCGATGCAGTGATGGCTGATCTATTACTCAATTCCAGATATTTGTGTATCTTGAAAACAAAACTCAAGAGTATCGGAACTGTTGGGGGTCATACAGTACATCCGTAAAAATTAGATGGAACAAAACCAAACTAGTTCGAGAGAGAGAGAGTTCAACGATAATAATAACTTTGTTTAGTTTGACAACAAACCGAAACAATACTAAAAAAATCGGATGCTTCATGAATCATGCCCATGGTCCCAACAAATTAAAAGAAATAGGATTCCACGTGTCATGTTCAGTTGCAACTGCATAGTTGGTTCAGTGCCTTGCTCAACCCTTTTTATTACCTTTAATTTAACCAAACAATTAAAATAAAAAACCGAACAAAATTTTAAAAGAAGGTTGGAATAATATTTTGCGATTGTTGTATAATGGGAATAGAGAGGAATATCCACAACGTTAAATTGTTTTTTATTCAACCCTAACCAACTTTCAACTCACCTTTTGATTGTTCTAACAATATTTTTTCCATTAAATTGCGAATTTAATTCAAGCGAAAACAAAGATGTAAAACAGATTCCCAATTCATCTATGTCCAAGACTTAAGTGATGATTCTCCTAATATTTATGGGATTGCTTTTTATACATTTTTTTTTTCTTTCCCACGATTACCAAAAAAATGGTTGAATCTCTTCACTCTTCATATTACATTTTTTCCCTATTTTTATAATCAACCGTGGCTAATGTATATAATATTTATTCACGATCATATTTGTTTTTGTTTCATAAAGAAGATAATTCTGTAATTATTATACAAAATTGTAAACAAAATCCATATTATAAATGGTTAAAAAAAACAACATATTGTCATTTTATCAGTAACAAATTACTTTATTTACAAATATACAAAATAATATATGTGAAGATGTTGGAAAGACACTATATTACTCTCTATTTGTCTCATTTTATATGAGATTTGAAGTTTTAATACACGTACTAAAAATATAATTAAGATTTTTTTTTTTTTTTTTGTAAGAAAGATATCAATCATCATATAAAAATACATATAATTTTGCCTTGAAAATTCAAAACATTATCTAAATTTGGACAAAAAAAACTCCTAAAATCTGGTATAAAATGAGATAGAGGGAATATAATAATATAGAGTTACTAGTTGATTAAGGAATAGAAAAATAAGCCAAGTGGTAAATCATTTTTTTAAAACACAATTGCACACGACCATGACGGAGTAAATGATGTAACGAAAGAGTTTTCATTGGTTCCCATTAAAGTCACTAAAACATAACACACCTACTATAACTTACCCATAATAACTTGCAAATTGATTAATATTTTAAGATTCCTTATTTTTATCTTAAATATTAGTAGTAGTATAATTAAATTAATGACGATTTAAGGAAAAAAGTACGATACATAGATCCTTAATGTGGAAACCGACCAAACCGGTCGTTAAATTCAGACACTATAAATAGACAACAGGCCTCATGTTCTTTCCTTCAAAATCAATCCACCACTTCTCTCTCTCTCTATCTATCTATACCTTAAACTGAACCAAAGCTTATCGATTCAGAAATTCGCAAGTTAGGATCATCATAAATCTCTGGTATTGTAGTACGATGTCGTTTCAGATGGATAATCAGCGTAAGTCGAAGCAACGCAAGACCAATCCCACCACCATTGTTGCCACTTCTTCTGAAGGTAAAAACACTACCTCATCAGCTAATCCTAAAACGATGCCGTTTTTTTGCATTTTTAGTAAATGTGAAATTTTGGATGATGACTTGGAACAGAAGTGAGCAGTCTTGAATGGGAAGATATCGCAATGACTCAAGAAGAAGAGGATTTGATTTTCCGAATGTATAAGCTTGTTGGTGAAAGGTTAATTTTCAAACTTTTGATTATTTTGGTTGAATCTTTAAAATATGTAAATTTTAATAAGGGAATTCAAGATTTTGATTTTTTGGTTGGTTGCGAAGGTGGGACTTAATAGCTGGGAGGATTCCAGGAAGAACAGTGGAAGAAGTCGAGAGGTTTTGGGTGATGAAGAATTATCGGACATCTCAATTACGACGTTAATTGCCTCAAAACTCATTTATTATTATTTTTATAATAATAATGAAGAAAAAAGGAAGAAATATATACATATAATATTCTCTATTCGTTGCTAATTCTGCAGTTTTGTTCGTGCATTTTGAACTTGTTGTAACTCAGGATTCCATATATTGATATATCTAATGTCACTTTCTTAATTATATATTCTTCTCTCAAAGTAACACTAAATTAGTAAGATGATAAAAAATTATCACCAAGGCATGCTGGTGAGGAGAGATTAATGGGCTTTGAGAGATCCCATTTACAAAATAAGCCCATTTGACCAACATCTTCATATGTAGCTTCGCATTTACTAAGTCATCCAGACCATAAATGTAACCCAGAACATTAAATTGACTACAAGTTCATACAAGGTAACAAGATCTAGTCAACAGTTCTGTAGCATTTATACCAAGATCATTTAGATCTGACATGTATATGTGACTCATAGGCTCATTAGCAAGTAATATAATATGCATAAACTGAAGTATTACCATCTTGATGAGCCTGTAGTCTAATTTACTATTTACAAATGGGTCGTCTCTTGATGGTCTGCTTTCCATTTTAAGGTGACTTCACTAAGTGCCTTGATAGAGAATCCAAAACGGCTAGATAGCGACGTCTGACAGAGTAAAACGACGAGGCGTTTCGTTTTCATGTAGAAAGCAAGGTGCGTGTGTATTTTGACACTGAGCAGGCCTAAATTAAAATTAACTAATTACGAAGCTACATCTCGGAAGGAATGTAGATGAAGATGGTTACGTGAGATTATTGTAGAGTAAAACCTTTGGTGGAAATCAACTGGTTTTATTACGAACTAGTGGTTGACCCGCGCTACGCGCAGGATGTATGAATTAGAAGATAATTTATATATGTTATTTGTCTGTTATTATACGTTCCTTGCTTTTTTTTAAGTATTTTTGAAATAAAATTGGATTAGAAATTCGATTCGTTATTCAATTTAATATTATGATTGTTTATATATTTCCTTAATTCATGTTAATCCTTCTTATTTTTTATTAATATAAGAATTTGTATTTTCTTTTGTTTAAAAATAAATAAAGATCGAGTAAGTGCATTTTAGGATTTGGAACGCCAAAGTGATGGAGATATAGTGTGAATAAGATGATGAATAACTTTGGTTATTTGCATGTCATTATATGTCCGTTCCATGTTCTGTTAATATTATTTTTTTATGTGTTATTATTTGACCTCTTGATCTTTTATAATTATTTCTAGAACGAAGTTCTCACAAAATTTGAATTTATTATTTAGGTTAATATCGTGGTTGTTATTTTATTTCTTTAGGCGAACTTAGACGTTTTAGTGTTTTATTATTTTTAAAATGTGTATGTGTTGTTTTTATATAAATAAATAAGCTTGTTAATCTTTTTTAAAAAAATACATGAGTATTTTAATACTCGTATTGAAACATAATTTGAAACGATATTTGGGTAGATAGTATGTGACATATATCTATCTAAATAATATTTACAAATTTGGCCATCTTTTTGTAGTAATAGCAGTTATTGCATTGTCTGTTGACCCGGTTGATATTGCGTCTGCATTCGACTGCTCGGTTTGCTCTTAATGTTGTGATGTATAGATTTTTTTCTCATCACCCTTATTCCATGTAAACCTATTTTATTGTTTCTCCAAAAATTTTCCACAGTTTCTTTGTTTGTTTTCCAATCCAGTTTGTCGAGATATGGTTTTCCCTCGTAAATTGCTCCCCTCCATAACAAAGTTATTCCGTAAAGGTAAATAGCATTTTCATAAGAACCTTGAGAGGCTATTTGTAGATGTCGCAATCCTGTGACTGTATTGTCGCGATGAAAATACTCGAGGATTCCCTTGATGTAGTGCGCCTCTACGTTTCCGGTTTCGAGACACCTCTCCATTAAATATTGGTATCGGTTGACCGCTACTAACGGATTCATGACAGTGGTTTTAGGTTGATATTTTTGTAAATGCAGGAGTCGTTGGTAGAGGTTTTTAGTTTATTTGATACTACCATGGCATTGTCATTGAACTTGTAAATTCAAGAGAATTAGTGGGCTTTGTGATTTTGTGGTAATGGCACAATATGAATCATAGTTGGTTTCTTATTATTGGTCCAAGTAAGTAAGTTGTTGTAATAGGAATCGCGCGAGTCTGTGTTTAGGTTTTTTTTTAAAAAAAAAATTATTTTATTGGTTGATAGGAGTCTTAATTAAATTAATAGTTTATGA